>JAVCKS010000017.1:228338-244506 GCA_032273685.1 Pteraster tesselatus | reverse complement strand
GTTACGGGCGGCAATCCTTGGCATCCAACTCAACACCTCCAGCACGATCACACACACATACGCAACATGCGATTCTCTCTTCACTTCCTCAAAACACCACTTATTTATACACCTAAAAAAAAAAAGTACACGCCCCTGGCATAGCGTTTAGCATAACAATACATTTACCATGGCTATACAACACCGCCAACAAGCTCATCCTACCGTGCTAAGCAGGATAATAACAAACAAAACAAAAGACAACTTTAGATTTTCCGCACCAACGCATGTCAAGCGCCCCTCGAAAAGACCAATCAATAGTCCTTCCCAGACTATTTACACATTTAACTTTAATAATAAAAAAGAATCGAACATCTTTTTGACATTATCTGCATAGTCCGCGAGCGCCAGTTGCACCTCTACGAGTTGCTCGATTCCCTACAACTGATCCTGCACATCGGATTCAGATCCGTATTTGTATGGGTTGTATAGCCTTTTTACAACCCTATACATTGTTTACCTGTACGTAGTGGAGACATTAAACTCAAATAAACAAACAAACTGCCTGAAACTTGCATAAGTTTAGACCATGTACTTGATTAAAATGCTGGTTAATTGAAGTATGGTTATTTTTAATTTTTAAAACTAAATATTTTCATAATAAATACCAGTATTATCCCATGTGCTTAGTGTTAATGGTTGTGCATGACTCTAGTAGCAATTTATTTTATTTTCTTTCAATTTATTTATCAGCATAAACTACATGCTGATAATCACATGCTATTGGTAACCATCAAGTTGTATGTAGGCCAGTAACTGCACTCCAGATGTATGATCTTTCTTTGAATTTGTATCGGTTGTACCGATACTGTGCGGACCAATGACGTTGAAGTAGATACATCCATGTCCTCCCAAGTGTGGTTTGGGTATTCTTCGCATTGAATCGGCCCAAGTATGCAAGATGTGGTTGCCTCTTTCTCCACAAACTGCAGCAGATGGACCCGAAGGCTCGTGAGATTTAAGAGGCGCATTACGAAGTCATACGCCAGGTGTCCAGTTGACTTGACCTTAGAGCAGACCGTCAACTGAGATGCTTTATCTACAATGAGAGGCATCACAGCTTTCAGAAATTCACAGAATGCATTCAGAAGGTGGTGCGTCACTCTTGCCTAACGTAGCACGGCCTTAACAGAACTGCGTGAACTTGTCAGTCTGCAACCAGGGGAGGGACCAGCTAATCAGCTTAGGATATATACAATTAAACGTGACAACGCTGACATAAAGGCTGTCGCCAACACATTGAACAATACATGCAACCCATTTGCCACTTTTCCTGCTGATCTCATCAATGTGTCATCAGAAAGAGACCAAGACGTTTCTCCTCGGAACACGAGGAGAAGAACCTCGAACTCAAGTTCGTGGATGAATGTGCTATTAATGGTTCTCGGTTTCTGAAGCCAGTAACAAGGATTAAGAAGTTGAACTTTGCTGCAGAGAGTGTAACGAAGTCAAAGACTGCAGTAAAGAAAATAGTTGCAGCAGAAGAAGTAAGTGATGTCTTTAGACGAATTTTAGTTGTTGCTGCCACGACGACCAATGCATTCAACTTGGGCCACATTCGTAGCTACCCCGTCACTGAAGTGCCCCCTTCTCTCGCCCGTAGCGACATCACTCCTCTTAAGACGAACAAAGCAACACTGACAAAAACACTTGCAAGCAGACAGGAATGTGTACCTGTGAATACCAGTTTTCCTCGAATAATAGCCACGGTAATTGATGGTGGTATTATAATTCACGAGACTATACTGCAGCGTAGCACGTCCACATACGCTATCGTGGCTAGAGATCTTTTGAAGAAGGTTTGCTTGAGTCTTGGAGAGCAAATCCACCTAGTACTTGACAAGTACCAGTCTCCCTCCATCAAAGATGCTGAGCAAAACCTGCATCTACTTCTCAAATATTTACCATCACTGGACCCGACGAAGCTCAGCGGCAGAATGCCACAGGGGTACTAAAGAATGGATCATTTAAGGAAGAGTTTGCCCGCTTCATCATGGAGGAAGGGGGAAACAACAATATGGTCCAATTGTTAGGAGTAAAGCAGTCTACGTCCCACATGGTGGCACATGATAGAGATTAAGAACATCGATGGTGTCCCGCAAAAAAAACATCCAAATAATCTCCAATCTCACCACAAGAAGGCAGACACACTTATTGCTTTCCATGCACACAGCATTGTACGAGGTAACAATGTCGGTTAGGTCAACTGATACAGACGTCTTTATCATTCTACTTGGGCTCGCTGGAAGCTCGCTGGCAACTATAAATGATATATTGGTGTCTCTAAACTTGCAGCCATTCTTAAGAAGAAACAGCCTGGTATCACGGAAGCAATATTCGGCCTTTATACACTGACAGGTTGTGATTTTACATCATGTTTCTTCAGAAAGGGCAAAGTTAAGCCCTTACAGCAGCTTGAATCCGATCTAGCTCACGTTCTGGCAATGCGATCTCTGACGACAGACAAAGTACCGATAGACATTCCGGCTGTTACCTTCTTTGTCTGCTCGCTGTATGGCTTCAAAACATCAGACATAAATCAAGCGAGATACAAGGCATGAGTGGCGATATTGAGAAGCAACCCCTTGCAAGAATAAAAAATATAAGTTGTGCCTCTCTTCCACCGTGTAGTAAGACACTTGGCAATCACATAAAAAAAGCCCATCACGTGGCAAGAATGTGGAAGAGGGCTGATCCAACTGGTGATTTTGTCCTGCCGATTGCAGATGGAAAATAACTCAAAAAAGCTTTGAACCAGACTGGTACCCAAGAAGTCCAGTACCGGAGTCCCTCACTGACCAACCTACTGTTGGGGTAGTGGTTGGGGTAGGTGTTGAGGGTAGGGGGTTGGGGTAGAGGTTGGGGTAGGGGTTGGGGAAGGGGTAGGGGGTTGGGGGTAGGGGTGTGGGGTGGAGGTAGGGTTGGTGGTAGGGTGGGGGGGGGGTAAGTAAACTGCATTATACTGTACAAATTGAGCTTTTTAACACATCAATACTGTCACACATGTTTACCTCACCTATGATGGAAACACAAAGAGCAGTGACATTGCGCCTTGAACTGAAGAATGGCTGGCAAGTCGAGAGTGAGCCTTGTTGTTGAGATTCTAAGAATATTGCAGAGATGGCTGTCAATCATTTTGGTTCTCAGTCGGCTTTTGTTCAGAGGCATCCGAGAAAATGTTAGCTTGCATAATATGGAGCCAAACAGACTCATCATTCTTTTTGCGTAGCACCATATCAGAGGAAACTTTGTCTTTTCCAAACTCCGGCAGAACTCGGATAGAGAGAAAAGCTGATGTCAATTCTGCGGAGAATCTTCGCATGGCATTTCGATCACTTCTAGTTGCACGCTCTCTTCCACATCTTCTGCGTCAATCGAGAAGGGGGTTGAGAACAGCTTAATATCTTTTTCAATGGCAGCAAGGTCTTGGAAGCGCCGATGGAATTCTGTTATAAAAGATGTGATCGCCAACACATATTTCGCTTTGTCAGCAGAAAGGTTGTCATTTGATTTCCGAGATGCGTGATGCAAGGGTTGTTTTCAACTCCCCCTAAAAAAATGTACAACTGTGCGGTATCCGTGGTATCTGTGCTCTCGTCACATGCAATCGAGTAAAAATCAAATGCACATGCTTTGCCTGACACTTGATATTTTGAGTTACCCGACAAGTCTTCTATTCGGCGGGCATCTGTGTTTCTGGATATACCAACGTTGTTAAGTTTTTCCTGGGCACATTATTCCGGCGATTTTTGTAAGACGCTCTTTAATAAAGTCACCCTTCGAGAATGGTTTTCCGTGTCAGGCAATAAGCTGAGCCACCTCGTAAATGCAATTGTTTTAGTAGTTGTTCCAATCCATACTGGCCACACACAAAAAACAGTGCCCAGGAAGTAAGGTCAAACAATTATTTGTGATACAATCAAGGGAAATGAGTTGCATGTCGAAGATTCCCAAAGTGAGATATGGTCAAAATAGTTCAGGGGGTATTTGGGTATTAGGCAGGTTTGAGATTATTGAAGAATTTTGAAGTTTTAACCATTACTTATCACATGTGGTAACTTAGTTTTATAGACTAATAATGACACAAACCATGATTGTATAAGCAGTGTGGCACACATTATGACATTATTAAACAGAAGTTAATTCTATTTTTCTCAGATTGGTGTTTTTTGCTGGTATTTCAACAAATTTATATAACTTGATAGCAAAACACCTAATCAACATAGCTATAGATGCCCTCTTTTATATTACATGAAAAACTAATTTTTGATCACGGCCGACATGTGACTCATTCCGCTTGATCATGTCACATTTATGCAATGTTTTAATGTTGCTTGTTTTGGGATCCTCAAACAAATGGCAATGGGTGAAATATTAAATATCATATAGGGTGGGGTGATCTAACGGTATAAGCAACGGAATCCATCACACATTTTTTTCCAAACAAGCTTACATGAGTTTCCCATTGTTTTTTTTTCGCAAAATAATAGTCAGTATCAGAGTTGATCTAGAATGACAGCAAAAATTGAACGTCTTCGGAACTATTGCTGCATAATTGAAAATCAGACTTTTTCCTTACAAATATCGGTTATGTTTATGTTTCTACGTGAATAAATATTTACTTTTGAAACTTTCTAATGTTTTGACGGTTTTCTATGGAGGAATAATAACTTAAAGACATAGACGAAATGCTTATTTCCAATTTTACAGAAACACTTCCAATCGTGTTAACTGTTACAGGGCCCTTCGAATAGAGTGAACCAACTGCACCAACGTCTTAAAACACACACCTTTAACACAACTAAGTAACAACAAGATTTTGAATAGTGATGATAACATATTTGAAGATGTATTCCAAATTAAATTTGATGAACAACCAAAGGAACCACACCTTCCGTCCAGTGATCTTGTGATTTACACGTCTTGAGACAAACAAGATATTGTGCTGGCTAAAAAAAAATTCCCACTCTTTGACTTGTGAATTACAGTGAAAGTCACAATAGTAACCAGCCGAATTATCTGGGATTATAGTATGATTTGCTAGACTAGAAAAGATTCTCTAATCATCGACTAGTGCAACTGGAAACTGGCCGATTCAAATCCTGGTAGGGGTGGGTCTCACTGATCATTCCTGGTTAAATAAACAATTCTCTTTAGGCGTGGGTGCGTCTTCAGTCAAAATTTGCGTGGCTTTTCACACCTGATATCAATCATCCCCCCTCCCCGATGACCCTTGATCAAACCTTCAGAAAACCCATCAAGGATAACAATTTGATAAGGAAACAGTCCTTCCGACAGAGTTCAGGGTTGCTACCAAACAGTATACCACCACGAATGCCAAAAACCCAAGACAATTTTGTTCATTGTGACGATTAGTGTCTGTAGAATAATTCCAGACTTAGCTAAAATGATTGGGAAATTGATGAAATTTCTACTCATACATGATTGGTTGGTGATGAAACCCGAAACGAAATGCCGAAATCGTCGAAATTGTCGAAACGTTAGAAATAGGCATAAATGAGTTGATTTGTATATTGTAACATTGCGATACGTTGTTATATTGTCCTAATTATTAGCATTAGGCTGTATTTCAGGTTTTTTTTTTGGTAGGCCGGTGGCTAATTTTTCTTCCCTAAACGATATCCACAATACGTTGAGCTGCACATGCGTAGTGTTTTGGTATAAAGATTTGGGAGTATATTGATGAAAACACGCTTCGGAGTGCAATGTGGCGTTTCGAGGGGTTTCTGGTTCAAGACCACCCAAAGACCAAAGATTAAGTTTCGAACCGAGACTACGCTCGATCCCGTTCATGGCCGCTAGATTACGCCGCTCCACCGGCCTGCGGTTTTTTCTACTTTATTTTCCTTTTAAAAAACATCCTCCTAGGTACAAACAAGCTAAATTATATAATAAACCTCAAAATAAAATAATAACTTAATCTTTGGTTTTTGGGTGGTCTTGAACCAGAAACCCCTTGATTCAAAGCAAAACGTCCCGACCGCTACGCGCATGCACTCCGAAGCTAATGTTTTTTTCCTTCAATATACCCAAATCTTTATACCTTAAAACCTTACGCACGTGCAGCTCAACGTATTGCAGATATCGTTTAGGGGGGGGGGGAATTTGGCACCGGCCTAAATGCTAATAATTAGGGCAATAGAACAACGTATCGCAATGTTAGATATAAATCTCTATTTCGACCGTTTCGACGATTTCGACGATTTCGACGATTTCGGCATTTCGTTTCGGGTTTCATCAGTAACCATACATAATTGGCTTGCTTTGTTGTTTTCAGACGGGCCAATATTTGATGAAATCTTGAGTACAGCCCACTCCCGAAACTCCAATTGGTAAGTGAAGGTGTCATGTTACATATTCTATCTAGGAATCAATGCAGCACTCATCGGTCGAGCTGTCGTTCAACTTAACCCTCGGATGGAAAACCCCAAAATATTTACACCAACTCCCCACGAGTATACGATTTTGTAGACAAACTTGTTCCGCTAATAACTGCTCTATAACGTGAATGAACATTTTCAAAAAAAATTCAGGTCTTCCTTGATCTCTCTAGACTATAAAAAAAAAATTTGGGATGGAAAACCCCCAAATACTTACACCAATGCTGCACCTGTCAACGTTAGCGTTACCAGTTATGTTTTGTGCACAAAGCAATGTTTTGTGTACACAATCCCCATAGAGTTTAATCAATTGTACAGTTTGGAGGAAAATAACTCTGTGAATTTTTGTTGGGGGGGGGGGGGGGCTAGGGGTAGGTGCAGGTCAATGCACATACTTAGGACTAGGAATACATTAAGTATCTTGGTAATTCACTTCTTGGCTACTGAAATATACTTAAAAAACGAATTTTGTCTACAAATTCGTTCAATCCATCTTTCAGTACTCTCCAAACGTGCTTCAGGTCGAAGGTTTGTGAACAAATTTGCTAAGATGATGACTTTGTGTAATACACAGATACATTTGTGAAATTTCTCCTAATATCTTATTGGTTTACTTTGTTGTTTTCAGAGTGGCCAGTTTTTTGATGAAGTCGTGAAAGGCAAATAAGCAGTATCTTACAGGCACCTCGATTATACTTTTCAATTTGTGGTGGTGGGATTTTCTTTAGTAATAAACCGAATAAAAAATCACGTATAACCTAAATATTATCCCCCAAAAATCAATGAATGATAATTGTTTGCTTTTACTATGATACCAATACAGTATGTACTAGTTATCTCCTCCATCAAATATGGTCGCCTTAGTTTGTTTCTCGATTCATAAAAATAGTTGTGGGATTAGGCGGGTATATTTGGGGGTTGGGTACATATACAGTATGTATGTAGTTATATGACATACACTCTAAAAACTGTGTTAAATCCAACTTTATAAATGTTAAATTCAACATTTTCTAAGAGTTCGGTCAGTGACAACACTGAAATTGTTGATTCAACACTATCAAAAGTGTTACGAATTCCAACACTTAGTAAAGTGTTATTAAAGTGTTGGGGTGCAACCCTTTAAAAACGTTAAAACAACTATTAAATTACTCATTCACCAATTCTATAGTAACGGGAAAGTGTTGGGCTCCAACCCCTTTGAAAACAAACGTTAGAACAACCAATAGATTACACATTCACCAATTCGATAGTGTTGGGAAAGTGTTGGGGTCCAACCCTTTGAAAACGTTAAAACAACTATTAGATTACTCATTCACCAATTCGATAGTAATGGGAAAGTGTTGGGCTCCAACCCTTTGAAAACAAATGTTAGAACAACCAATGTTAGAACAACCAAAGTAAACACGTTAACATTAAAGCCAACTATAAATTGTGTTCGTTGCAAAGTAGCACCGTAGACAATTAGCACCCCAACAAGTTTTGCTTCTGGTCAGGGGAGTCAGGTGGCATAGTGGTACTTTCCTCGTGTTTAACAATGTGTTCTAATCCAGGGGGCTGACACGTGAATTGGGTTTTCGGTCCCTACTTGTCCTCGTGGGTTTTCTCCAGTTTCTGGGTCGTTCCTCCCACCTCTAAAACTATAATTTCTTTCTCCAGGTTGCGTCAGCCTAGGCAAGGCATCCGGCGTAAAATTTAGCTCCAATATAATTACCATCTGGGCATGGGTCCATATGGCAACACTGAGGCCAACAACCCCACATGCATAAGTGGGATAAGATGGACGTTTTGCTTCTGGTTACCTAAGCCACCCTAATTTACCAAATTGTGGAACACTTTGCATTGTTAAAGTACATGCAATGTCATTAATTTAGTTCGATTATAATTACAATTAAACAACGTTATACGAAAAAACAAATGTGTTTTCTCATTTATTAGTGTTCTAGTAGCCAGTTTATTGTTTCGCTATATTTTGATTATGTTTCGTGGAATTCAGAAAAAAAGGAACACTGCACATGTTTGTTATACTTGAATAATATAAAAATGTGAAGACTTTTTTTTTCAAATTAATAAAGTCTTGGAAGAAAAAAATACCGGTTCTAAACTTTTCACAGCGACGTCAAGCTATAATCAGCATAACAAAGGGCCTAAAAAATGTTTTCCTTTACCTACTCTATTTTGGAACAGTATTTAATCAGTAGCATCAATGGTGTTTTTGTTTTTTAAATTGTCACTGTTAAAACACCTTAATCGTGTGCTAGTAATTTTTTATGAATTAGTCATATAAACATGCCGTTGACCCAGCGCTTGTTTTTAGAAAGAAAACAACAATATACCGGTACTCAATAATTTCACAATTTAGGCTAGAACAAATTTTCTAAGTTGTTACAAGGGAACCAGTTACCAGCACTGATTACATGTTATTTTTAGTTAGAATATGGAACTGCTGCACACTGCTTACTTGCTGTGATGACCTTTAGAGTATAAAAGCGGCCTGACGTTTCGATCCCAGCAGAATCTTCCTCAAAGGCTAAATGACACTTTGAGAAAGATTCTGCTAAGATCAAAGCGTCACGCCGCTCTAAGCTTTAAGCAGCTCTATGAAATTGAGCCCTCGTTCAGCACAGTAGTGAAAACAAGTTTATAACTTCCAAGATGACCGTTCGGGTCTATCATTTCCAGTGTGTAATTTGTTTAAAAACAAATCCAACAATATATCCCATTTCATTTCATTTTGCCAGGTACACCCCTTAATATAATATCCATAAAATTCAATAGAAAATCCAACGATGAATTCCTGTATAAAAAGTACAGATCCATCAATTGACATATCATGATGTATCATTACAATACATCATGGTTCCATTCTAACGGACATATCTATTCAAAGATAAGTGCAGCACAAAACAGAGTAAGATAATAAAGAATCAGACACTCTGTACAATTTTCAAGCTTTGATATTGAGGGCGATGCGGATGGGTTGTCTAGAAGGCTCCAGTCAGACCCAGCAGTAGACAACGAGTCAGTTGAAACCGAGCAGAAGATTTCCCGACTCCGCAAGAGAATTAATTGCAACAGCGATCGACGTATGCACTAAGGAGGTATATCCTGCAGATATAATTGTGGATGATGTCGGCGTCAGTAGCCAAGATTACGACGGCCAAGTTCGTGTAGAGAGCCCCACTCACTCAGCACAAGCCATACCCCCTGAGTTTACCTCTCCACTGTTCGGTCAGACAGCGCTACCTGCAATAAACTCGGAAGAATGGCAACAACTCCAAGGCAAAGACGAAGCTGTTTGCCAGGTAGTCCATAGTATTGAAGGAGGAGAGAATCCTCGAGGTGACAGGCGAGCTGGACTGCTCAAAAAGGCACAACTCCTTCTCCGTCACTGGGACAACTTGAAGGTGGGGTCCTCTACCGCAGGTCCACATTAAGCAACGGTCATGAGGTACTTCAGCTGGTCGTCCCCAAGAGCCATCGCCGCACAGCACTTTGCGGAATTCATGACGATGATGGCCATCTTGGATTTGAACGTACCCTTGATCTCGCCCGTTGCAGATTTTACTGGCCGAATATGACCACCGATGTCGAGCAAAGGTGCCAAACATGCGAACGGTGGTGTCCGCCGAAAGCGTCGACCCATGAAGTCCGCACCCCTTGTCTCCATCCGGACCACTGCACCTGTCAGTAAATTTTCATGCCCCAAAAATGAGAAACTGTTAATATTGGAGGCCATGAGTTGGTTTTCTCGTTTGTTGTTTTAAATAAGCATTGCGATTAATCGGGTGCACCGGTAAGCGACAACGGCTTTATTTATTACGTAATTTGGTTTGACGAATGATTAATTAATTATTGGAAACAATTTTGTGAAAGGAAGTTTGCGAAGAGGATTAACTCGTGCGTAAACGAAATGCCTATAAAAGTAAGGCAAAAATACGCGTGGTAGATATACCAAATTAGACGTGCGTTGAGAGAGCATGCATCGGGCGGTTGGGAGCTCCACCGAACCAGGTTACTTCGTGGCCACATAACGAGATTACGGCAATTGCAGCTTGAGTTTGGCACATTCAGGTGCCATATTGTAATTTCAGTCTTGGTTATTCAGAACCAAGAAAGCCAACCATCTACGTTGTTGGTCCTGAGCGGCAGGATGGAGCGGGTCTCAACCTTATGGATGTTCGTGAGAACAACTCGTGAGTATGGTTATTACGTTACGAGGCTATAACCGATATTAAGTTGTTTTAAATCCCTATAATGTAACCATTAATCAGTGGTGAATAATTGTTTGTGTAATGTTATTGCAAGCCTGAGTTTGGTCTTCTCTTTGAATAAATCTAGATGGCCGATTGATTTGGTTATGGCAACGGTTTAACACACCGTGAACCTGTACAATCTAGCGCCTTGGTGAAGCTACAGTCACTGGATTCTGCGGGATGGTATAATCGCAAGTATCGAAGGGAACGCGAGCCTGATCACCGATTTCGCTGTACGGCTGGAACATGATGGGATTTTGCCGTCGAACATTATAAACTCTGAAACGAACTGAAACATTGAGTTTTACGCTTGGGTCAATCGACGGGTTATTTCCTTGTACCCAAGGGGTTTTAGTGTTTAGCTGGCCGGCTAACTTGTATAATTGAGTCTGTTGTATTATGGTAGTCGGTTAAATACGGCCGATTGATACTCCGGTTTTGCTAACTTGTATATGAGTCTGTTGTATTATGGTAGTCGGTTAAATACGGCCGATTGATACTCCTGTATTGATCAAATAGACCTTCAGCGAGTGTTACGGGGTATAGGGTAATACCAATATACCCATTTTTGCGACGTACTGAGTAATTAAATACGATTTTAGAGTGCATAATTCTTGTTTGCCGAGTCCCATTTTTACAGCACCCATGCAATTAGTGTGCATCGATGTTTTGAGTCTGGAACCAGATGACAGCAACACTAAGGATATATTGGTCGTGACAGACCACTACACCCGTTACGCACACGCTTTTCCGACCAAGAATCAGACCTCGATGACCATTGCTAAGGTGTTGTGGGAGAAATATTTCGTCCACTACGGATTCCCAGAGCGTTTACACTCTGATCAGGGTCGAGATTTCGTACTCATCAAAGATGTGTGCACCATCTCAGGTATCACAATGACAAGGACCACGCCCTACCATCCTCAAGGGAATGGCCAGTGTGAACGTTTCAATCAGACGTTACTCAACATGCTCGGCACACTTGAGGATGAACAAAAGAGAAAATGGAGACTTCGTGTTGGCCCTCTCGTGCATGCCTACAACTGGACCAAGCACGTATAAACTGGTATGTCCCCATATTTCTTGATGTTTGGCCGTGAACCTCGTCTACCTATTGATGTGCAGTTTGGGTGGCGCAGCCCATGAGCAGTACGCCGTTGATCTCAAGGAGAGAATACATCGAGCACACGAGCTAGCTTCAGCCGCTACGGAGCTAGGACAAGATGATACGGGAAAACGCACTGAAGGAAGGCCACCGAGAACCAGCGCCCAGTGCCAGGGATGTACCGATGGAATTGTCTACCCCAGAGGAAGGTGAACCCACCAAGTTCTCCACAACTCGACTCCGGAAGAGATTATTTTATCAACTAATAGCTCTCCTTCAAAGTCTCCTTCTCATTCATATCCCCCTGATGATGAATATGGCAATAACGCGGAGGAAGTAGACCCAGAGCCGGAAGTACCCGGGTCGAACGGTGCGACCGATGAGACCGACATAGAGCTGAACTTGGTTTCTCGACCTGAGCGCGAAAGGAGACCACCTCAATATTATGGTTTGAGGGATCTCAGGCCAAACTACTGGAGCAGCATTTGGCCATGCAGCAGAAGGCATCAGAAGTAACCAGCAATCTTCTAAATACTATGTGTATATAGAGGACAACACCTACCTGACGGACCATGTCGTGGACGCCATGGTTCAAGGAGGGGAGAATGTCGGACCCTGTTTTGGAGCACATGTACCTTTTAAGATAAGTGTCTGACTATAGGTCGCGATTGATAATTGGTTCCATGCTGCCGAAGCTAACATTTTAGGATTATAGGATTCCCACGGTCGTAAACTGACCACTGTTTAACAATCCAGAAATAACTGAACCACCCGATCCCAAATGTGCTAATGATTCCCAAACGTTTTCCAATATGTAACTACATTCATTCCCATTTGTCTAAGCCCTTATTACAGTAACCCTGATTACAAATTGCCCAATGAGATTGCTAAATTGCCTGCCCGGAGAGCGCGATGTGGGTTCGTTCTCTCCACTATTTGCCCTTCCCCGTTGCTGTCTTTTGAAGCTTAGATAGCCATCCTGCACTCAACCTCGGAGCCTATCCAGACCGAAGCGAGACAGGAACCGCCAACCGCTCGCAGCAACACAGGAGCAACCCTACCGCTCGTTCGAAAGACCAGAGCGACCACTAGATGCAAGCACTAACCGAGCTAAGATATCGTTAACTGCCTTATTGTGTTGATTTCTAATAGTTTCTTTTGTTTTGTATTCTTCAATGTAAACTTGTATTACTCTAATGTACTGCACATTACCCTTGAATTAACGAATATTATTAAATGCATTGTTTCAACAAAAAAGAGGACCAACATAACTTGCTGTCCGTATAGAGTACATTTTTTATATTATGAGCAGTGTCCACTAACACACAACGAACCCAGCAGGGCTCGTTAAACGTCGAACACCCTGTGACACGTGGATGATAGGTGTGTCCAGTGATCTGGATGATGCAGACTTTGTAGAAGTTCCAGACGAAAAACAAAGAAAGCTAATATCAATTTCGCAAAGGAAAACGACTCATGTCAAAGCGTTATGCAGTAGCAACCGCGATCCGCCACCTTACATGTTATGCCAGCGTAATAGGGTATATATATACATGGGCTAGGGCATTGCATTTCACAGACAGCCTTAATGGAGTATAATACAGCTCTTGCACAGCGCCAAATCAGCACAGTACCAATGGTATAATGATACAAGGACCCGGCAAAGAACAATTCAAGCTTCTCCCACTAAAATCTTTCCATTCATGGTATATGGGAAGAAAAGGGGGCCTCCCTGCTTTGGTACCAGAGTAGATGTTGACAAGAACAATCATGAGCCTGCTAAAGACCTAGCCATCAGTCAAGACATGGCATACAACATGTTGAAGTATAAATTTGATGGCATTCCTGGATGGACAGGGTTTAATACATTCCTAACTACAATGTATCCATGCAGTAAATTATGTAGTCGGATATCTTTCAGTTCTAAATGCCAGCCCAACTAAGATAGACACCGTCCAGACTATTCTGATCGATTTCTCCAGTATGCAGATAATCTTGAACAGTATGTAGTGGTACTCGTCTTTGACCAGGCAATTTATGCGAAGGCACAACAAATACGTTGGTGCAATGATGTATTCAAGAAGAGGATAGTCATTCGTCCACATCAACCGTTTGATTTTGTCCATCTGCGGTTTCAGAACGCCTCCACCAATGTCCTAAAAATTTGACAGAGCTATATCCCAAGTGACATTTATTGGGTTTCGCAGTTAATCCCGCATCTCGCAACGCCCTTAGAATTGTCTCTAATGCCCGAATGTGATCTACCCATGTTTCAGTGAATACAAGAACATCGTCGATATAATGAACTATGTTCCCGTGCCCTTTAAGTAACATTCGTATCATGCGGATAAACACAGCAGGGGCGTTCACAAGACCAAAAGGAAGAACTTTAAATTGGTACAATCCTTCAGTGGTTATAAAGGCGGTTCTCTCTTTGTCAACGTCATCAATAGGTATTTGCCAATACCTTTTGATAAATCAAGTTTCGAGAAATATACTGCCTTGCCAACTTTACCCATCATCTCTTCCATATTAGAAATTGGTTCAGAGTCGAAACCAGTTACTTTGTTAAATTTGCGGTAATCGACACAGAATCTTATAGAACCGTCCGTTTCTTTAACTAACACAACTGGTAATGCATAAGGTGACGTTGACCTTTCAAACACACCCAACTTTAACATAATCTCAATCTCATCTCGAATGGTTTGTTGTAGCGCATAGGGAACCAAATATGCTTTACTTCGTACAGGATCAGTACTCGTTAACTTTAGACTATGTTCTATCAACCTCGTACGACCGGGCAAATCCGTGAGAAAATCTGTATAATTTTGCAACAGTTCACGTATCCGATGTTGCTCGTCAACAGATCTATCACTACATACAACTACATTATGATGATCTTGAGACTTCTCCACACAGGGGAAATTAATTTCCATTGCAGATACATCGTCACTATCAAGTTTGTCACTCGTATCACACTCAACAACAGTCGCAGATGCGCACACAGCGTCCACATCAGCTACTATTTCGGCATTACATTGGTCATCGTGTCTAGTCACATACTTCTTAAGCAGGTTAGCATGAAAGGTCTTAGGTTTTCAATTGACATCAATACGGTAGTCATGTCTTCTTATCTTATTGATGACATCAAATGGACCTTTCCACTGCAATTTCAATTCAGTTCCTATCAGTGGAAAGTAACATAAGAACTTTGTCGCCGACAGCAAATTTACGATCTTTAGTCCTCATATCGTAATAGCACTTAATATGCCGTTTATATGCTTTAGCCAACGCTTGCCTTGCTAATTCGCATGTTGATTCTAAGTGGTCGCGCAAATCTATCACAAACTCGTACGTGGTTTTTACTTCTTCCTCGAGATGTTCACCAGTCCACAATTCATTGAGAATAGATAACGGTCCTCTAATGGGTCAACCGAACATTAACTCGAAAGGAGAGAAATTAAGGCTCTCTTCCGGCACCTCCCGATATGAGAAAAAAACGCTGGTAGATAACGATCCCAATCGCATGGTCTCTCCACACACTTTGTTGGTAGCATTTTCTTTAACGTTCCGTTGAATTTGTTCAACTAATCCACTGCACATTGGATGATATGGGGGTTGTCGTCAATCGACATACTTCCTTCATCATTGCAGAAGTAAACTGACTCCCTTTGTCACTTAAAATTTCCTGCGGTACGCCCATACGTGAAAATATTTCAACTAATGCCTCCGCTACACGTTCCGTTTCGATAGGCGGCAGTGGTACGGCTTCCGGATATCTAGTGGCGTAGTCTACGAGAGTTAAAATATACCTGTTACCGCGGTCAGTAATAGGATAAATAGGTCCGACTAAATCTACTACAACTACTCGACGAAAGAGGGTGTCAATCAATGGCATTTGCCTCAATGGCACTCGACTAACACTGCCCTTTGTTACTGTACGTTGGCATAATGTCAAATGATATGCAATGTCTTTGTACGCTTCCATTGATGTCGGGCCAATAGAAATTCCCCCCCGCGCAGGGTTTTCTTCAATTTTAATTTTCAATTTCAATTTCAATTTCAATTCATTTTTTATTTCATGCTTCCAATAATGTTATCAAACATAGATATTATGTACATTATTTTGTCATTCGTGATTATATAGTTTATCATAAAGGGTTACAAGTATTTTTAAGGAACGACAGGAAAATTAAATATAACAGGAAGCGTAGGAATCTGCGGGAAGTCCGAGGACTTGTAAGGCACTCCCTTTACTTATTTTAAACGTTTTATGCTAAGCCCCATACCCCACCCACCCCTGGTTCCATACTTACCATAACTATTTTATTGGTGTACACGCTATTCTGAGTATATTATTGCCAAGTGTT
>JAVCKS010000017.1:163929-181974 GCA_032273685.1 Pteraster tesselatus | reverse complement strand
CCACCCTCCTCCTCCTCCTCCTCCCCCCGGGCTGCTACGGCCCCTAGCTGACCGGAAGCCCGCGAACCTTGGCTTTACGTTTAGTTACCAAAATCACACATTGAAAGAAAAATGAGTGTCATGCGTTTGGCGGGAGATATCTAATTGACGTCTCTTTGGCGTGAAAAACGTGTGAAAGCATCTTTCGGGCGGAACCCTTCCCCCCGGCCCCGACCCCCCGGATAGCAGCGAACGTCAACATAAATCGTTCACGTCGGATTGCAATTTGCAAAAACAGTAGGAACTGCTGTTCATTTTTTATGCATGTCTCGAGATGTTCTAAGTTGTGTATATTCATGCATTCTCCTGGCAGCTGTAATTACAGGTTTATATTTAGTTAGGATATAGGCCCTACTATTGCACGGGGAAACTGCCCTACTTTGAAAAACGATTTAGATAAAGCTATTGCCGGGTTCAGGTCAATGAATGTTACTTGACGTAGGCAGTGCAATAAACGTTCATTATTTGCAGACTCTCGGCTGCATTTTACTGAAGTATCCGAAGGATTTGTTTCTAATCTAAAATACAGCTATATGAGGTCAGTAGGCTGACTCACTCCATAATCAGTCACTCATCACGGAACACCATAGGGATATAAAAGTACACACCATAATATTATTAGATTTAGTTGCTTACAGACCGTAGATCGGACTCGTTGTGCAATCTATTTTCTGAATTTTAGATGGAAGGTCACTGTCCATTATATTAGCCCAGTCTAACTGACCACGGTTATTTTCATACCTCTAGAATAGCATTCTTCAGATAGGAATTATTTATTTATGGCCATGTTATTTTTCAAATTCTTTGAAACTGCACAGCATGCACAGCCACAAAAATGATGACTATCCCAAATGTGCAAATACAATCGTGGAATCTCTCTGTAAACAATTCGCACGTGCGTCACCACTCTGAACAACATCATGTATTATACTGATACTGATATACGGTACGCAAACGGAAAACAGGTTTTTAATGTAAAACCAAATTATTTTAGTGACAGGCGCATAGTACACATTGGCCCCTGAGTTATTTTACGGCTGTTTTTTTCCCAATTGAGCGAAGAAGACGAACCTAAATTATGTTATACGAAGGGAGTCCCGACTTTTTTTCACAACCCCAGATATTGTCTGAAACAAAATGTTTCATTTGCGGTTCGTTACGGTTCGTTTCGTTGCGGCTTGTTCCGTGTGGCGGCTCGTTCCCGTTGCAGTTTGTTCCGTGTGGCGGCTCGTTCCCGTTGAAGTTTGTTCCGTTGCGGCTCGTCGGTTCGTTCCGTGTGTCGATTCGTGTGCCGGCGGCTTGTTCCGCGCGACGCCGCTCGTTCGTTCCGCGCGACGCCGCTCGTTTGTTCCGCGCGGCGCCGCTCGTTCGTTCCGCGCGGCGCCGCTCGTTCGTTCCGCGCGGCGCCGCTCGTTCGTTCCGCGCGGCGCCGCCCGTTCGTCAATTCCTTGCGGGTCATATGGAAACGAGTTACATGTATCAGTACCGGTACGGTACGGTACGGTACGGTGGACGAAATAAAGAGTATCAGTATCAATAGCGCCCTCTATTTAACAACTTGTCATAACACGGTTTCTGTTGAGGGCCCCCTCGATATCATATCATAATGTACAGTGTATTTTCTTTGCAGCTAGCTATGGTGATGCCAAGCGCAAGAACTAGCTTCATGTTTATTAATCAAAATCATACTTTTCATAATAATCATTGAACACTAGATATATCGCGCGTATATATACGCAAGAAAACAAAAATTAAATAGCGGGCCGAGTGAGCAGAAACCAAAACGTTGTCTGTTTTAACAGAATAAAGCACCCCGTGATTTGTATATCTCAATAATCAAGTGCCCGCATCATGAAGTGATCTAGCTAGCTTGGCGAATTATTTGTTATCCGGTGGGTTAGAGAATGTTTTACTGCAGTCGGTGATCGGCGGAATTCGGTATGTATTGACGCGAGCTAGCTGTCCCGTTGATAGCTGAAGACTAGAGCCTGGACGGCATGCCTACTCGACTCCGATCGAGTACTGCGCTGTGTGTTGGCGTGGTACTTTATCGAAGTACTAATAATACTATTGTACTGGCTGTTAATACAGTGGTTAATAACTAGATATAATGTAATTTGTTGCACTTATTAACCTAACTTTCAGTTACACATGCACCATGTGCATGGCACAATGTTTGCAAAATTAGTAGGGTTTTTTAAAGAAGTGAGCATGGTTGTAATAATTAGTATATTGTGTTGTGTTGCATGAGAGTGAAACTTTAGTGAAAATACTATCAAGCCGAGCCCAACTATAGAATACCCCGCCACTCCTGTTTTGGTGACTAGTGACTAGTGTGGTACCCTTGTAATTAGAATCATTGTGAAGTGACTTCTGGGTACCAGGATCTTTATAGAAAAGGGACGTGGTGGCGGTGTATTCTAGACCACTCTAAGGTGAAGATAACCGAATTAACTTCTAACTCCCAATTGAAATGTAAATTGTGCTTTCTGTCTTATAAGTTTTATAATTTGAATTTCAATATGTTTTAAAATAAAAATACAGCCAGCAAATTTAGTTATGTAATGTATATAATGTGATGCAAATTTGGGAAAACGGCTTTACATGGTGGGCCAAATCAGATATGCAAGTTTTATAGCAAATTAAAGCTGAAGATGAGCTTCTAGAACTTTGTAATGTTTTCTTTACAGCTAGATCTGAAATTATGAGCAATTAATGTTCAGAATTTTGTGCAAACTTAGTTCTGAGATAATCAGGTTTGGATATGAATATTTCGAACAATGACTCAAAAATTAGCATAATTTTGTGTACAAATTTAAAACATTACTCAAAAATATTGTTGGGGTAATTAAAGAATACATTTCATGCCAAAAACAAATGTTAATAAAAAACAAGTTTGGAACTATTTTCCCAATTTTCTTAAAATACAATGTAGCATTTTGCGAGGGGCTTCCCCCAGATTGCATCACATAAGTAAATGGTCCTTTTCTTAGGAAGACATTCTCGTGTCTGGCATTCCCACATGGTGTATATAAGTTAAGTATCAATCCATCGAACTAGATATGAACCCTGTAAATGTCAACCTGCTACAGAGTCAGAGTAGCAGTTGTAGGTAACACGATGTACATTGAGAGTAATTTCATTGATTTATTCTCAGCAGAGGGTGTTTTCAGAGTTTTCGCCGTTAACTATATGTACAACTGCTACAGCCGAAAATGTCCTTTAGGTAAGTGCTTGTAAAAATGTTCATGCGCAAAATATTTAGTATGATCAGGTCCTCATATTTTATGTCCAAGGGCTTTTTCTGAGGTGAAATTACGATTCCAAGGATCGTAAGGATTCAGAAAGTCTTTGATGCCTGGAGTTCAGGGAGAAAAGCACTGAAAATACATGTACTGTATACATGTATAGTGGGGGAAAATAATTTAGCCGGCTCAAAGGGTTAAAACCTGACAAATAGGAATGAAAATAATTGTCAATATTACTGTATATATGGCATATTTGGATCATTACAACTGACAAAGCATTACATGTATACTATGTTACCCAGAGTAACAATATTTTGACTAACGATTTTAAATTGTTAATGCTCGATTGCTGATGCGTGCACCATATTGCCTGACTGCAACCTGCCAGTATGTACATGTACACCAGAATGCACATAGCGCACCGCCTGTCTGAATACATGTACGTGCAATAAACTCCAATGAACTCACTCCTAAAAGCCCCTGGGACAGTTTTAAATTATGGCCTGATCGTGCTATTGTTGATACATGTACATAATTGTGTTTACTAATAGGTCCTCTATTAAACAGTCATGTATTTTAACATGGACATGTACATGTATCATGCTATTGTTGACAAATAATGTGTTTACTACTATAGTACCGGTAGGTCCTCTATCAAACAGTCATTAACATGGCCTTATCATGCTATTGTCGGTCCTGCTCTATCAAACAGTCATGTAATTTAACATGGACATGTATTGTGCATCTGCCTATAATTTGGTCAGTGATTTATTTCCCTCCAAATATTAGTTTAATTTATCTAGGTACGGAGCGTCTGATTAAAAGTAGTGTACAGAATAAATGTTTCGCCCCTCACGATTGTACATATTTACCAGCCGTTATTGTTGTCTGATGTCCATGCTGACCATGCACATAATCATGTTATGTGAAGGCTTGGTTGTCATGTGACAATTTCTATGTACTGGAATACCAGTCCTTAACGTTCACCGAACCAACCAAAACAACTAAGCTGCTTTCATTTTCATTCTTCGAGATGCTGGGAAAAGGGTCGGGTAATCCTATAGTGTGAAACTAATTTATCATGCGCTCATCAGTGGAACAGAAACTGTACATGTACATAAGGAACCTCAAGGTGCAACGCTAGGCTCCAGAAACGGCCAGCTGTAATAGTAGAGATTACAATAATGGGAGAGAATTACTGATAAGGTTTTTTATGTTGGATAACTGGTAGTGTACCTACACATACATATAGAAAAACTGTGTACACCTACAGTATTGGCCGATATTAAATGATCTCACGCGAGGGGTTCACGAGAGGTCACGCGAGTAAAATTAATATTCCTTGCATACCATGAATATTCATTTTGCTGGGCGCTACTTACTAAATGTTTGTTTTTGTGGTTTAGAATTCAACCACTATTTTCCTGAGTTTTTAGTAATAAACATGACACAGACCTACATGTACACAGTTATAATAGAGAAATAGAGAAGAGAAACTAACATAATGTACCAAACTACAGTTTCGTTGCCTTTTTATTGTTATAAATGTTGAATAATAAATTAGTTTTTTGATAATGACGAGATCATGGCTAAGTACTGTATTCATAGAGTCGAGTCCTTGAATCCTAAATTTGCCTCGCTGCAAAAGGAAAACTAAACTGTGACTCTTGTTTCTATTGGGGATAATTGTGACTAGCTCCTCGAAAAAAAGTATATGTCGCTACATACATTTGATTTTTTTTTTTAAAGGGCACATTATAAGCTGTAATTTGGCATAATGTTGGATCCCCGAGGTACATTGAAATTTACACAAAAATTCAAAATTTTTAATTTACAAAAGGACCTTAAGACAATCAATTTTTACAAAATATGTTCTGACTCTGGGTAATAAAGAGTTAAAAATAACATTTAGAGAAAGCACTTGAAACAAAAATAGATTTTTTCGTCTTTATTCATCGTTATCAATGTATCAGAATACAAAATAAGAAAGCTAAAACCTGAAACAGAAATAGATTTTTTTCTGTCTTTATTCGTCGTTTTAATGTTTCTGAATACAAAATATGTTTACTTTTGCACAAATTTTCCACCTTTCTACATAGAATAGCTCGTAATGTCTTTTGGCATAGCGCATCTTAATACCCCCGGTTAGATTTACGCTCGAGTAGTTTCCTAATAGTGTTACCGAGCGCTATGGCTTCCATTTTAATTGCAATATTTAATTACTGTACTGTATCGCATAACCATTGTATTCAAAACCTCAAATCGGATAAAAATGTTGATAGCCATGATAGTCAATAAATAGTATATTTTGCAAAATAATCGGAACCTCAAAAATTATCAAAATCTTAAAACACTTTCATACTAATCTTCCAGCAATTATACCACCGCCACTGTCCAGCTTTAAGACGCTTGATGTATGTGAGACTCTGTCAAGCTAGCGGCAAATGATGAGAATAAATGAATTAATTAATCAAACGGTGCTTTCTAATGAAAACCACAAGAACTACCCGTGAACTGAGAGAAGATGCACCTTAAGAAAACCTCAAACAAATAATGTACATGTACATGTTCACTTGTGTAATACAACACTTTAACTGAGGGAAAATAATTTTTAATAATGTAGGATTAAAAATTATTTGCACTAGAGGTTGTTCATTTCGCGGGTTTACCTACTGTAGTGCATTTTCACCGATCAATGGATACACGTTTGTGTACTGAGGGTGAATATTACTGGCTGTATGGCCACAAAACAAGCTCTGCTGTGTAGTAGTTAACGGTGAACCCTTGTTTGTCTAACTGCTCTAGAAAACTGCATACATAAATTGTACACGTACACAATGTACACACGGATCTGGACCTGGGAATCGGCTTCACTCTTATGCTGTAGCATGCATGCAATAGAGACCTGCTCTGCTTAGTGCTTAGATATGCTGATGTTACATGTATGTTACAATAGAGAGGTTTCCAAAAGTTATCAATCTTTATTTATATAATTTGTCAAATATTGTTTGATTAATGGGTGATGAGATTAGAATTTGTTTTGTTCCAGTATGAAACCTTACTAAGTTTATACTAATATTATTTTCCATGTGAAAAAAATTTCTTCTGGCTCAGTAAAAACAAAAAAAAAATTTCCACAGGTAAATAATTTATGTGTATTTTTTTAACTATATGATTGGAATAATTGAGCTCTCCCAAAAACCGATCCCTGCTTTAAATGCCTGCTTTTTGCATTCGGAGCTTTTCTAATACCAATAATACTTTAAGAAAGGTAATTCATAAAACGATCATCAATTATTATTTCCTGCACTTTTAACGCCCATAGGTAAACATTTCGTTTCTTTGTGAAACATGTGATCGTCAAAAAGAAATATTTCTCTCTTCCATTCCTGTCTTATTTTTTGAGAAGTGTCCTCCAATATTTGGGCTAACATAATTAATTAGGCTTTGTGCTTTGAAAATTCACTCTTTTTATAACTCTTGGTTTCACTCTTTCCCAGGATTCGTGGCTGCTCAATATCTTTATTGTATTATTGATATTTTTTTGAAAACCAATACCTATATCTAAGATTTGTATTTCTTTCTATAAATCGGTGTTCCAGACAATTATTCAAGACGAAGAATATGTGCATACTGCTTATTGCCTCAGGATAGACTTTGACATTTAACTACAACATTAAGTGCTGCCTGTGTAATCCCCCGTACCCCTCTCCCTCAATTGCACCCCCAAGACGCTTCCTTCGGGCAACGGGAGGACGCAGCCTCTCTGCCAAGCCACGGGATGATGACATTGAAGATGAGTTCTCTGGGGAAGTAGCTGTCCATCCAGAGACCCACAAGCCGACCTACGTCTGGGATTCGATCAAGAATCGATCGTGGACGATGTGCCGACGGGTGCAGCCCTTGGATCATAATACTCCCAAACCAGAAGGTATAGACCATTGGAAGAGGGGGTTCTTAAATTCCTCCTCGTGTTTAGTCTGTGCGTGTCGTGCGGTGTCCAGAAACCTCAGCAGTTTCAAGTTATGATATTATGATAGCTTTTGCCGTAAAAAAATAAAAATATCAATTGAAATTACATAGCCTGGACTTAAAACCGGGACCTTCTGGGTAAAAAGTATGCAACGTAGTCACTACACCGCATGGCTTCATACAAATTGTTGTAAAATGTGCCTCTTAATCCGAAGTACCGATACACATTTGGGTGCTTGATATTTTTATGTTAGATATTCTTTCACTAAAAGTAATGTAAAGTGTAGCCCTGAACTCGGAGCATGTGTGTCTATTACTGTAGTCAGACAGTGGTGTACAGTAACCACGGTGATTGTCATTATTTCTTTCGTTTGATTCGTTGGTTGCCCCCAGACAATTTATTCAAATGTATGGGCTAGTCTAACACTGCATGGTGATTTTGTATGATTTAGTGTACTAGTAGCACATTTATTTGGTTCTTGGTGTCATGTCAGTGGAATAGAATAGTGGTGATGTAACTATCATTTCTGTATAATCACAATCGTAAATTATAAGTAATTTTTGTTTGTTCAATGGCTGAAGTGTGTTCACTCTAATGTTATGAAGAAAAAAAACCCAACCAAGTTAAGAGGCATATTTTGTTATTTTTGGTATTAGGAGTTGTTTATTTTCCAGTCATAAAGTTTCATTTGCTAGTAGGTGGTAGGTGGGGTCACTCAGTACTCTGCTCCTAAATTTCCTAAACCTCCCAAAAAAGTCTGGCAAAACTTTTCTAAAGAGACTGCTGGATACTTATTCTAGTACAGTGTGTGTAGTGTTTGTAAAGAGATGTAAACTTTTATGGACTTCAGCAGATATTCAGTCCCCCCCTAAAGAAATTAAAATGGTTCCACGCACCTATGTCAGTGCATCCATCCATCCATCCATCCATCCACCAATCCATACCCATGCATGTTTGTGTTTTCTGTACAATGTTTGTTATCAGGTGCTGTACGCTTTGTCTGTATCTCTGACACGCACAATCAAGCCGCACGGCTACTCGACACCATACCTGATGGTGACGTGCTTATACACGCCGGTGACTTCACCAATTTTGGCTCCTTGCAAGAAATCCAAACTTTCAACGAATTCCTCGGTAAGGTTCTGCATCACTTTTCTCCGCTCCATCCAAGATATGCTTCTTTCCCCACATGTAGACCATACGAGGTTCGTTTGCATATCGGATACGTTCTCGAGGACCAGCCACATGGCCAAGATTCCCAACGGGGATATTCTAATTCATGCTGGTAACTTCAGCAACATTGGCTTGCCGAGGGAGGTGGTTGCTTTTAACGAGTTTCTAGGTAAGTCAGTCAACACCTGCCGAACAAAGGAACGAATTCCAGCGATAAGCAAGTTGATTTTTCACTGCTAATGAAGATTGGAAGCAGGTTTTATTCTTTTTTCTTCGGTTTTCCCTCCGATTTGTCCGCAATCTGTTTATTTATCTGTCTGTTTGTTAGCGGTGGTAAGGCTTTGATTCACGCAAAAGTTAAATTGGCTGTAAATTATTCGTACAAGTTGAACACTTGTGCGGATATAATTTGTGTGAAGTATGAAGCAGATCTTAATGCTAAATTTCTAGACACATGTATGAGTGCTGAGTTGTTGTTTCACCATGAACCATACTGCAGAATAAAGAGTCATTATGTTGCACAAGCACAAGATATGCTCTCTTCCGTAAGAACCCATCAAGTCATGAACTGTTCAAACCTTTTCACTACTAGTTTCCTTTGACAAAGACAGCCGTTAAGATATAGCTTTTTACAGCCAAGTATACTGGACAACTGTATGTGGGTGTGACAAGTTAAGTGTGCTGTTAAGTACATGTACATTACGTTAAAGGGGAAATGTGTATTATCCTGTGAACTTAACAGTATAGTCTTGGGATAAATTAAATGTGGAATATACCGTGAAGGGTTTTTCAACTTCTCCATGCTCCCCTTGCAGGAAAGTTGCCCCACCGCCACAAAGTTGTGATAGCTGGCAACCATGAGGTGACCTTTGACCGTCAGCTCATGATGGAGCAGAACAGTCATGTCTTCATGAGCTTCGCCACGGCCTTGCAGGAGGTCAAACAGGAAGACTGGAAGCACATCCCGTCGTATCTCACTAACTGTACCTACCTGGAGGATGCAGAGGTCAATGTTATGGGTTTCCGTATCTATGGATCACCATGGTAACTAGGCCTTCTCTAACTTTGTGTCTGTTTGGGTTTTCATTCATAGTTATCTTGTAGGCTCTCTACTAGATTGGAACATTCACCAATTCTTTTTGTCCACCACAGGCAGCCTGAGTTTTGTGATTGGGCGTTTAATTTGCCGAGAGGGCAACCCCTGCTTGATAAATGGAACCTGATTCCCTCTGGTATCGATGTACTTGTCACCCATGGGCCACCGCTAGGTAGGTAAAGTCTGTCTTGCGCCTAGAGGTTCAACAATTGAACAGGGCGCCTAAAGGGAACCACCATTTTGTTTTTAGCCGGCTACAAGAGTCTGTATCATGTTGGAGGAAAACCCTTGTGGTCAGGAAGGTATAAACAAACAAACAAAAATCTAAAAAAATTAAGAAAATTTTAACGTGAGTAAACTGTTTCTTCTATTGTCATGCCTCACAATATTTTCCTTCCTAACCAGGCCACGGTGATCAGACAACGTCCAAGGGGCGAGCCGGCTGCGTTGAGCTCCTGACTACCGTCCAGCGAAGGGTCAAGCCCAAGTATCACATCTTTGGTCACATCCACGAGGGCTACGGCCTGACGACCGACAACACCACGACGTTCATCAATGCTTCCATCTGTACGGTCAACTACAGCCCCTCCAACGCTCCCATCGTCTTCGACCTGCCGACACCCAAGGTGCCCAACATGGAGGCGGAGACATCCCTCTGAGATCAGGTTTGACAGAATTTACGAAAGTCTTGATTGATTTATTACTGGTGGCTTTGTATTTTGCACTCGGAGAAGCACCATAGCAATCGCATATTGTATGCCATCAGAATCAATAAACTAACAGCATCATGCATCTGGGGAGATTAACTGGCTTCATGTAAGTGACTTCATGAACGGTGCGATAAAGCAAGCCCAACTCTCAACCCACAGATGTCATATTTAGAGGTGTCCTCCCAGCTAAGGTTGTCATTTTGATGAAAAGCACACCATTGTGTGTGTGTAAGAATACACGAAATCATTGGAATAGAGTTCATAAAGTCTTGTAGCATACAAACAGCCGGCCTCATAAACTTGTGCAGGCCTATATCACATGCAAAAACTAGGAAAAGATTTGTGGCTCAAGTCCTAAAAGGAGATGTCTTGGTTATTATCTCGGTCATTATCTCGGTCTTGGACCAATAAATAAATAAAATATTTTGTTGAAGTAGCCTGCCGGACAAGTTAATATTGTGACTAACCTATGGCAGTTTTCTATTCTAACTAAACTACTTTTAAGCTTGTGACCTTAAGTATTTTTGTTACTAACCTGCAGCAGTTTTTACCAGACTAGTTCTAAAGTTGATTGTGTAAAATGTATAAAATTTATTGTGTAAAATAAATTTTTGTAAACGGCAAAAAAAAAACATTGCCAGAAATTGTTGTCAAGATTAATAACAATACAATATCTGGCAAATTTTATCAGGAGCATTAATTTTTGCTTGATGCTCCTAAAAACTTGAGGTAGTTCTCAAAAATGCACTCCACCTATAAAAGCAAAATACTGCCAATGTGTATTGCCTGTATATGAAAAACTGTTCGTTCAGCTGAAGACATTGCTACCTGCTCTACCAGTCAGAATTTGTAATTGTTTATTTTTATTACAGTAAACTCCGATTCGGTTAATGTTGACAAGTTTTAGTGTTTGGTTTTTAAATTTCTCTCAACTTGTGCTAGTACATGTACATGCATTTATTTATTCATTTATTTACAATGTATTTGTGTACATGTATTTATATTTTGGGACAAGATTTTTATTTAGAAAAATAAATATTTAAATTCTGCTTTGCTTTTGGGGGGGGGGGTGTTGGATAGGGGTGGAAAAGGAAGTACCGTTAACGTACAGCAACAGGGTAGATACAGATCCTTGTGGTAGGCTGTAACTGTATAAAACACCTCTCAGAGGATATTATACAAACCAGTGTGGTGGGCTGTATCAAACACCTTCCATCAGAGGCTATGATACAGACCCTTGCGGTAAGTGATAACCGTATCAAAGACCTATCAGAGGAGCACTCAGTAGAGCGCAAGTACCTCCGCCACACTGTGTTGATTGAATGACTTTTCTTGTGCAATACAAACTGAATATTTCTCTAAATGAAATGGTCAAAGCGCCCTCTCTTGTGCAATACAAACTCTGAATACGCTTTGAGCCTTTAAAGTGCTGCAGTGATCTTGATCATTGACCTTAGGGTATGGGGGTCATATTGGTGATGTTTCATGACATTGTGATGTATGGTGTTGCCAGGAAGTTGTCCACAGATACACAGACAAACAAACAGACGAACAAATGCCGGCAAAAAGATTACCTCTGTCCCCCCTTCGGTGGCGGAGGTAACTACATACTATAAACAGCTAAATCAATGATAACCTAGTACCACACATAAACACTGAGCTGAATTCGTTATTGCAGGTTGTTTGTATAAATGTTCTGATTGGGCATTTCTCAGGTATGTCATCAAATTGTATAATAAAAGTAGTCTTTCTAATATTTCATTTCCTACATTTAAGTGCATTTCAGATATTGCAGTGTTGTAGATTCCTAGCAGAGAAATTTCCCACCGGTCACCAACAGTAGACCTTTTTAGCTATGATGTAATGTAATGTCCCATTTTAAACCGTGTCCATTTTAAGAGTAACATTTCTTTGTCGGTTGCGCACGAGAAGACCCGCCTTAAAAGCCCTCGGGTCAAATCAAAATAGAATCACCACAAGTTCTCTGACTCGCACATCAGATTTCAGCCTTGAGTCATAGTGGTCCCAAATTGTACCTTTCTGGGTTCGTGACACACACAAAATTGCGGGTTATGTGTGAATAGTTTGATTGTATAAAATTGACTGAACCATTCCGTGAAAAGACTCGGGTTGACATGAAATGGAACACTTGGTGCACCGTAACCAAGGAAAATACCAGTTATTACTTGTCAGAGGTTTTTCCGTCCTACATGTCCTGACACAGGACACAGCCTGACCTAAGTTGCCGGACTATATTGTTAAATTACTACTGCGCACGTGCTTGTCTATATTCGCTCACAAATCTCTCTCAACTTGAATTTTGTTTTATCTTTGAAGTATTTCATTATTGTAAGTATTTGAAAGTGACCAAATAATTAATTGATAAATTTGATACTGTTTGTATTAATCGCGGAGTATTTTATATAACTGCCGACAGGGCGTATTTTCGATGACGTGGGAACCTAATTGGTACTTTACGCCACAGTTCGCCGATTTTGGCCCAATCCGCACCGGAAGCGAGGAGCAAAAGCGTTTACAGTTGGTTCTTTTGTACAGGACCGTGTTACCAGCCACAAGCGATCGGCGCGAGCATTTGGCCGGTCGGCCCCGCGGTGCGAGCGGCGCGACACGAACAGGATCCGTCTCTTTATATGTTGTTGCCGAGCAACGCGGCCGCTCCGATCCAGCACAGTACACTGACCAGTCCAGTAAGTAGTGCACTGCATCTGTTCAAGTTCCCGCCTTTATTTCCCTGTAAAGGAGCGTGCGTAAATCGTTCTCGTTCTCCTCCTCCTCCTCCTCCTCCTCCTCCTCGATCAATTTAACGAGCCACAGGAAATTCGTTGGGCTATCTTTAAACTCTGTGACTTGAGTACGTTAATATGTATCTGAGTGACTTTGATATGTGAAATTTTGATATAATTATTTGCTACTGTACACATGTCTTCCGTTCAGTCACAATCGGCTGTACACTGTCGCTGTAAACTTTGTGTTGGAAGGCAAGCTATTCCAGGTTCAAAATTACGCGCAAGTCCAACATTTAATATTTGTAATAGTGAAGAAATATGGCAATCACTGAAAATAAGTTTTGTATTGTAGATATTTAGGGGAATGTAATGTTTTAGGCCATATACCGAATGTCTTTTAGGTTCGATAGGCCTATTCGAAATACATATGTATATTTATTTATAACGATTTTGTAACCGTGATCAATGTACAGGAAGGTGTGTGGATCTCTATTACTATATACTGCTGCGATGTATGGGAAACGTTTTTGCTAGGTATAGCATAATAATTAAGAACCAAAATTGTTATTGCTCTTTTTCACCACCGGCCGAGAAAATCTGATTTTCGGTCGCAAACTGAACTCTGCAGGGGTTTCCCCCCAGTTCACGAGGCTTCCATCCAACCTCTAAAATTGTTACTACGATACGAGTCTTTGTGGTGGACTATCAGCTCTCTTCTCTCGATGAATATAGGGCCAACGTATGAATCGATATAAAATTTGTAATTTTCTAAAGAAAAGTTTAACACATCTTTGATAATTTATCAAAATGTGGCGTCTGATTTTGAGTGCTCATAATGAGCAATGATCGATGAGGTTGCCCAACATAAGAGCGTGTTTGTATAATGGTAGGCATATATATATGAAAATGAACGGATGGATTTGTGTATAATGTACAGACATGTACCGGAAGGCCTAAAAATACCCTGCTATTTACCGGGCGACCCTGCTGGTATACTGCCCTACTGGTTTTAATAACATATCACAAATTGGTGGTGAATTCTTCCATTTTGTATTGATAGAAAGAAATCTTTCACCACCCAATATTTCATACTGAGTGCAAAGATGTGAAGTATATATCAGGTGACAAAACTTTGCATGTATCTCCAAAAAGAGTGAAAGGTTCAGAAGAGCAAAAACCAGCTGCTCTGCTTTGATATTTTAACATTAGGAGCAGCTTCCCTTTTCAGACAACAGTTTTCTGATAGATGCAATTTTGCACTAACTGATTTTAAGACGCAATCACTGAAGTTACGAGGTTGAGTACTTTTCAATAAGAGACACAGTTTTGTCACCCAAGCGACGATATGAGTGTGAATGTTGGTATTTTATAACTAAAAATTGATTTATTATGGAGTGTAATTCTTACGCTTGTCACAAACAATATATTGTAGTTGTATATTTGTAATTTGTTTGTATTATTGACAACTTGTCCTGTTTGATATGGACCCACCTTTTTATAATAGTTTTTTTTAATATTTTGTAACTTCTTAAAAACGAAAAATTATTGGTTATGGAATGTATCTCTTAAACTTGCCACAAACAAGACCGTGCTTGTACTTTTGTATTATTATTTTTGACAACTTGTATTATTTGAAAGGATTCACCTTTTTTAGAAATATATCGGAGAAAGGCATTGCTTATGGCCGCATCAACTGGCCATTTGAACTAATAGCGATGTTCTCAGATGCACTGCCATTACCAAATACGGGAATTTCACTGAGGTAGTAACTATTATCGATTACCCCAATTCTACTTGGTGGACCGCGCCATTGAGCTTACACAGGGTAGGGGAGCCGGACGTATCCACGGCTGCTTAAAATCTATACTGCGCACACTTGGAAATCTACACAAATATCATACAATAACAATGTATACAATGTCAATGAATTGGAAACCTTGGAAGGTCACGTGTGGCAACCGAGCTTACGTCACAAGGTTAAAAACATGGCGCTGTCCCATTGTTTTTAGTGAAAATTTACGACCTATTTACTGAAATGTGTATTATTGGCATGGCTTTCGAGCAATGCTTTTATCTGATAGTATTCCTTTAATAATCGACTGAAAGTGTATACTAATACCAATAAGCCACCTTGGAAGTTCAACTTCGCATTCGATGAAGGTTGACTGAGATAAACGCAACAACCTGAGATAGAAAATACAGTGCACACAACTATTCAAGTATTTCACAAAATTTGCAAGCAAATTAAACAATTGCCTGGAGAGATAACTTGTGGACAGAAAATATTATTTCATAAAAATGAAAACTTTCAAATCTACGATGTGTTTTGAACATAAATTTTGTTTTAAATGTTGTTCAGTGGGTATTCTTGTGACATTCATGCGCAAACAAATTTGAACTCCAACCCGAGTGCTAGGAATTAATTTATGCACATTGTTGTCCTTCCAAAGTGGTCGTGTTGTATGTTGTATTGTATGGGGGAACCGTGGGAAAAGCTGTAACATTTTGATTTTTGTTGAAAAAATACTACACAATGAAAAGTGTAAATAAAAATACTAAAGCAAGGTTTTACCGTAACAGTGCCGGGTTGTGTTTAAGAAATTATTTAGGATCTATACTAGGCCCAACTATTTATAAAGTTGCTACCCGAATACCAATATTCCTGTCGAAAATTTTCTTATGAAAATGACACCGGTGACGTGTTGCACGCACGCGAATGCTATGCAATGGTGTATTTAGTAATATCAACCAATTAAATTATTTTCGTTAACACAATACCGTCTGCTGCTTGTCTTACTGCCGTTTTGAAAACGAAACAGTCTGATCAGAGTCGCTAAAACGACCGTCGCTCGGTCATGTATGCCCCCTAGCGATTTTGGCGGCAACTTAGTACAAAATCGGACGGGAAATGGGTGTTTTCCTGAATAATTTGGCGATTTTATAATTATAAAGACGACGCCAAACAAGCAAAATATCTACAGAAAAATCGAACAGCTTATTAGTTCGGAAGCACCCCCTCCTACAATCCAGGCTATCGGTACACAATGGTGCACAGTTGATGTATAATACGTTAAAGGTACAGCAGAAATATCTCTGCAATGTTCCACCAGATATTCCTTCACTGGTTAATATTACCACCTCGGCAAACCGTTCTCTGGTCAAGTATTGTTGGAGTTTACCAAAATCCAATTGTAGCTCCTTTATTATATTATGCTCCTTGTTCAAGCCGGTTCCTGAATCGGTGATTAGACCGCAGTGATCAGCTACCAGCTGCGTTTTGTCTTTGCTTATTACGCTTTTTTTAATTGCATAAATGTATATGCATGCAAACAGCGATCATAACAAGTTTAGGTTGCTCCATGACTGATTAGCGATGTTATGAAAGTCTTCAGCAAAAGACTGAAACGCACGGGGAAACGTTTATATGGGACCATACAAAATCGCATACCGCATCTCAAAACGCTTGCTACTTCCTCTTAACGCTGATATGGAATCGTACCTTTAGGATCCAAAGAAAATGCATCCAGCGGGAATTGAACTAGTCTTGATTGGCGACGCTGTTTTTTTTGTATAGTCAACGGTAGAGGGCGCTATTGACTATGAGGCTTGACTAGACTCAGAAGGTAGACTCAGGACTAGGCAAGTCTATAAATCTGGATCGAAACATTTTGATCCAGATGCTCGTGTGATACAGATCTCTTCTCCAGTAATTCGTGTTATTGAGCTATCGCACTACGTTAAACAAAAATCAACGTCGCCAACAAAGACTAGGATTGAACCGGCGTTCCCTCCGCGCAGTTATCACAATATCATCAATAATAATGAAGCTGCGATTATCTGAATGGAAAATCATAATCATCAAAAACAAGGCTTCCTTCATTTTGTTTTTACTGTTGAATAATTTGAAACATAAATCTCCCTAAAACGCAACAAATTAATCAAATTTACGCCGGAAGACTCTGCTGTTTTCAAGCTCGATTCAGTGCTCGTCGCATTTATTGTAGTTTTTCTATGCACGTTGGCTTTGAAGAAAATCAATAAATATGTACAGATTAAGTAAATTTTGTTCCTTTAAACTTTTTTTCTAAATATACTGAACTATTAAAGGAGCAGGTACGTATTTCTGTTGATGCCATTTCATAATGGTGAGCTGTATTTGTCCACATGACCGACCTCAAAATAACATCATAACCTTCTGACATATACTGTTAGTAGAAAGTAGGCCTAACTACGTTTTTTATCAAATATTTTATTTATAATTGATGGAAAAACATACCTGCTCCTTTAATAATGTTACCAGTGTAGTATGTACACATGTACAGTGAAACTTGATTAATTTTTGTTATATTGATCACTGTTGATAAAGAAGAAAAAATTATTTTGACTTTTAGGTCTTGAAGATGTACTAGCTAATAATCTCTTAAATTTTCTAGTTTTGCAAAAAACCCAAAACAACTATAGAATGAATTCATTAAGTGGTAGTCAAATGAGCTAAAAAGGACCAGTTCCTTTGCACTTGTACCCCCTTTGGAGTCAACCAAACTCCTAAGAGAATGTCAAAAGCACATTGAGGATGTGTCCCCTCCCCCTTATAACGTGGCCTCAGGTAGGAAATTCAAGATGGCATCCACAATGGTCGCCAAAGTGGTTCATGTGGATGCCTTTGGACTCGGATATCCAAAGGCATGGGACAAACTTTACTTTTATTTTTAGTTTCTATTGTATACAAAATCGATCAATATTGTCAGTTGACATTTTGTAAAGCCTGGTTTCCACTCAAGATGCAGGAAGAGGGCAGCAGCATAAAGGCTATACTGTGCAAGTATTCCATCTTGCTGGAAGCACAAATATGCAAGAGTTGAAATAGTTTACAGCTCTTGCGCCGTGCTTACATGAGTGCAGTATCCCAGAATGCAACTGGTGATTTTCTGAACCATAAGGCGTCTTCATCATTTTTTGGGCTTGTTTACATATATGGTGTTGTCTTCATAGGACAGAGGGGTACAGGAATTGCTCAGTTGCTGCCATTTTCCAGATTGGGGGGAGGTGGTTGTGGGGG
>JAVCKS010000017.1:135966-150736 GCA_032273685.1 Pteraster tesselatus | reverse complement strand
TTACCATAAGGTGGTTTGGCTAGTCTAGGTTCACACGGCTGACTGAATGGACCTGTTCCAGCCTTGTTGACTGCAGCCACATGAAACTCATATTCCTTGCCCTCAATCAGATCTTTAACAATCATTGTTGTTTCTGTGACAGGTTCCTTGTTAACTTTTGTCCATCTTGTGGAAGATTTCTCTTTGCGTTCTAGGATGTAGCCAGTAACTGGACTACCACCATCAGAAGAAGGCGCTGTCCAGGTGACTGTCATTTTGTTGCTATCGACGTCACTGACTGTAGGTCTTTCTGGAGCCTTCGGGACATCTAGAAAATAATACAAAATATTAATTGATGAGTGGTAAACTTGCACTAATTATCAACAAAAATCAAGGAATGCCTCAATGGGGACCCAACTGCCCAAAAGGTTTCAAGTAGTTATTAGAACAATCAAAGTAATGTTGCACTGGCGGATCCAAAATATGATCAAAATCAACCTCTAGATTTGCCAGTCTCTCCTACCTTCCTCAATGATCTACATGTACATGTACTAATTACAACTGATAATCAAGTAGAATTGTTGAATAACCCTTTCAGTACCATCGGCGACTATAGTCGACAAAAATAATGGATACCAGCCAATGTTGCTTGCATTGTACACAATTAGCTGGTTCCCACTAGCCTGTTTCTAAAACAATTTGGAAATGAAAGGGTTAATCCTCATACAAATCCTCATACATATCTCACCGTATGGTAATATAGACACAGTTGTATCTGAAGGCTCACTCAGGTTCCCGACTCCAGCTAGGTTCTCAGCAGCGACTCTAAACTGATACTTATTGCCTTCTACCAGATCAGCTATTGTAAAGGTAAGGCCAGTTACCTGATATCAAATAAACATATTGAATCCATTTGATCATACATTACATTTATTACATAGATACATGTTGAAACTGCTGTGATTTAAAACATAAAAGACTGTTGAAACACTATTTCTCTGATTTAAACTGCACTAATTGCAAGGACGCATCCGGAAACTGTGGAGATCAGAGGGCAAGGGGGCGACAGGGGCGATGGGGGGGAAATAAGGGACATTTGAAGAGCAACTAAGCAATTTTTTCTTGGTAAAATCCATGCCTTACTCTGATTGGAGCCTTTAGAAGATAATCATTGCTAACCTCCCCCCCAATAACTTTGCCTGTCAAGTTGGTTCCATGGTCCCGAGTTTCACTAACTTTGTGATGTCATTATGAGCGAGTTCACCTATCACATTTAAGTAACTTACTTTCTCCCGATTGGCTCTAACCCAGCGACCACGGCTAACATCACATCGTTCAATGATGTATCCAGTCACAGGTGAGCCACCGTCAAAGTCTGGTGGGAGCCACTTGATGGAGATGGTGGTAGCGTTGATGTTCTCTAGTTCAGGCTTGGTGGGTGCCCCCGGTACATCTTCGGGGATAAGAGACAATAATGATATTAGTCTACTGAGGCTGCTGTTAGTACCAAGCCAGATGTACCATATTTACAGTACTTTTAATCGCATTGAATAATCACCATCACAGTAGTGATCACAATGCTACTAGTGTATAAATATTGATGTTGCAAGTCAGATCCACAATATATGCTGTTCTAGATCATCAGTTATAACCGTTTGATGGGGGTTCAAGTGGCATATGTGTATATTTCTTGCCTTCTCCTCTAGAGGATATGGGTTCAAATCCCAAGGATGTAACTAGGTTTTCGGGCCCTACTCGACCATGAGGGATTCTCCAATTCCTCTAAGGCTTTCCTACCACACCTGAAATAAACAATTTCCTTTGCTAACAGACCCACCTTGTCATGAAGGATATTCTTCTTATTATTATTATTTTTTTTGGTATTAAAACCAAGGAGTCTTCGAAAGCGAACTTAATCACTGTAGCTTGTAAGCCAGAAGGAAAACATTGAAGATAGAACTGATGACTATTATTACTATTTACATCCAATAGCACCATTGGGGCGCAGACTGCCAGAAATACCGGGGCATGCCTCTTCTCTTTCACGATTAGCATTCTGTGTTTTTTAACATGCAATGTCACACGGGACCTACGGTTTCACGTCCCATCCGAAGGATGGAGAAAGTATGGTGAAGTGCTTTGCCCAAAGACACAAGGGTCACGACCAGGATTCGAACCCAGTACCCCAGACTCTACAGTCCAGTGCACAAGACCACTCAGCCACTCTACTCAAGTTATATGTGTAATCACTTGATGACTTGGTCTTAACATCATGGCAACGACAGGTGCATCAAGCAAAATACCTTCAAGTTAAATGTTATCTACAGGTGATCTCTTTAAAAAATAGTTGGATTATTTAGCAAGCTGGATGATTCTAAGGTTCTTACCATACGGTGGCTTAGCCATGCATGCATCAGATGGCTCGCTGGGTTTACTTAAACCAGCTTTATTCACAGCAAAAACTCTAAAGGTATACTCCTTTCCTTCAATTAAGTCGGTACAGTTGAATGCTGTGGTTGCAATGGGGGTCTTTTGGACCTTAGTCCAACGATCACGGCCGACCTCTTGTTTTTCAAGAATGTATTCCGTGACATCATTTCCACCATTGAATTCCGGAGGGGACCAAGCAATTGTCATACTTGTGCTGTCTACGTCTGATATTTGCGGCTTGGATGGTTGATGAGGAACATCTGTTAGAATGAAACAGTGCGTTGGGTGGATGACAAGCAAAAAACTATTGAAAATTTATCATGAATTGAGTGGTATATGATCGGTAATATGGCCCAAAACGGATGTGAAGAAATGTTCAAGGCAACATAATTGATGTATGAATATTTTATTACTGACAAACTATGACCCAAAAAACATTGATTGTTCGAAATATGTATGTCATGGTTAGGCATGGAATTAGAGTTGGCTTCTCGTATATACTCAATCTTTTAACCAGTATGCCTAGTCATCGTCAGGTTAAACTATAGGTTAAACTGAAAACCAAAATGCACGGTGTATCCCACAAACCTGTCGATAATTAAAGCACACTGGTTGGAACATTGAGAAACTCTATTTGTGCCAACAAGATCCAAAATACATGGTTTGTCCCAAAGCCCTAATATTAATGACTTCAACTATGCGAAATTTCTAGTAATTTATCGAAAACGTATGATTATAAAAACTATTGTTATGCTAAAACTGGGTATTTTCATTATCTTTTAGGATGACACTGGCAATTTCTAAACCCAACAATACCAAAACAAAAAACAAAAACTTACCAAATTGATGTTTAGCTACGACTGGTGCGCTTAACTGTCTCGGTTGACTTTCACCATGTTCATTGACAGCAATAACACGGAACAGATATTCATTGTTTTCGATGAGTTTATTCACTGTAAACTTGAGTTCCCCCTCAGCGGGACCTGTTCCTGATTTGGACCAAGTAGCACGCTTCATGTCTCTCTTTTCAATGATGTAGTGAGTGATTGGGCTACCGCCATCATCACTGGGTGGCTCCCATGTTAAGGTTATACTCTCTGGGGTAGTTGTGGTAACATTGAGGCTGGCTGGGAGCTGTGGTTTGTCTAGTGAGCAAGGAACAGAAACAAACAAGTCTTTACAATAGAGTGCTTCAAAACTAGCCTACCATGATGACTGCACTGACACTGTCATTTTATGACAAACTTTGGCAAAAGTTTTATTTAATATTCAGACTGTAAATTGAAACCATGCAGACTTCATATAACTTGGACATATTTGAATTATGGGAAAGCAATAACCTTTCTGGTGACAAACCAAACTTCTTTAAAAAGATGAGCAAGGCCATTTTTACATTAGGCTGTCAACATAAACCTAAACCAGAATATTAATTCATGAAACATGCTGACTTGAAAACATTTCTAAATACACAATAAGAATATATTAAGAATCTAATAATCTAAATTGTCCCTGATATTTCACCTACAAGATTAACTTACCAAGAACAATAACTTTCACTGTTACAGTGTCTGTCCCAAGATCATTGGAAGCCCTGATAATGTACTCCCCAATGTCAGTTCTTTCACACCTATCAATGGTCAGTTTGATTTTGGCTCTCGGAATATTCTCTGTTGTCATGGTAATGCTTTTGTCCGGTTTGAGTTCTGTGTCATTTCTGGACCATGTGATGATTGGTATGGGTGAACCAATCACAGTGGCCTCTAGGATAAGCTTACTTCCAGCCTTGACAGTCATCGTCAACTTAGCAGAATCAACTTTAATCTTTGGTGCAGCTGATAGAACAGAATACAATGCAGGCAATGTTAACTTGAGTTCAAGTTAGATAACAACATTTCTCTCGTAACATTTATTAAACAACTTTGACATATATGAATTGGATAAATATGTTGTTAATAATCTAGCAAATAAAAGTCACTAAGTGGACATATATTTCAGTGACACTAAAATTGAAAGTACTTCTGATTTAAATGTAGGACCCCAGATGTTTGCTTAAAACTTCTTCTACACAACTGTATAAATCATAACTATACTCTTAGAATAAACAAACATATCTGAGAACAGACGACATGTCTTAGGATCATTGTAAATTTTAATACAAACCTTGAACAATGAGAGTAGTAGATGAATTGTTATCTTTTGTTTTAACAGTATACTCTGCATTGTCATCATCCAGCTGGACACCTCTAATAGTCAACCGGTGGTGTGGGCCATCTTGGACAATCTTAGTGTTATCACTCGGTTGGAGATCTTTGCCATTTCTCAACCACACTACATCCACGTTGTCCTTGTTTAATGTACAGCTAAACACTACTGTGTCATCAAGGTTTGCCTGGATTGGCTGAAGGGGCTCGGTGAATTCCACTGGTTTTTCTACATGAGATCAAGATGGTGCACATAAAGATTCCTTTTGGGAACTAACCATTGGGCAGGCTCACATGTGCAATCTCTATGAAAGAAAAGCACTGAAAACAGGCCCTTTTTTGCATCTATCGCCACCACTACATTATCTAACGGGTATACCTTAGTTCTTGCTACATTATGACCCATAAATTGTATTCTTCCAAAAAATGAAAGAAAAACTGAACAAACAATTGATTTTCCCACGCGTATTTTATTGCAAACTTTTAGTCTAAAATGGGCCGTTTTGCGTGCAAAATAGGCGTTTTGCCAAAAACTTGTCTAAAAATATTACCACAATATTAAATACCGCCACCGCGGAACTTAGTTCTCTCAAGTCATATTTCTTTGTCTTGTCAGCTTTCTAACAATATAAACTGTATTTGGATTGTTTACGTTCACATTATGTTCACTTAGGTATGTTCATCTGAAATCCAATGAAAATTACTGTTGCTCATGGCTCTGTGTATCGCGTTTGAGCCTGTCTATGATGTAACGCAGCGGTTCCCAACCTGGGGTTCGCAGACCCCTTAGAGGTCTACAAAAACAAATAAGGGGTACTCCATGTCAAAGGGGTACTCCATGTCAAAGGGGTCCACAGGGGGGCCGCGGAAAATTTGGATTCTGCTAAAAAATTAGGGAGTCTAAAATCACACTCTACATGCTCTTTCACGAAGATCCTCAATGATTCTATGCAATAATACCTAACAAAATATGACAGCCTTTGTTTAATACCGCTAAACCCAGCATGTGAAGCTAGTTACAAACTAGCGGTACCCATTAATGATAAATTACTGCTGCTCAATGCGAGTGCGTAAAATAAGATGCCTCGTTCATTCAGGTTAAAAAGGGTAAAATAGAACACTTACGGAGAATGAGAAAAATTGACCCAGCCAATTAAGAGAGACCCCTTCATAAAAAATAAAGTGACTGTACAAAACATGTGTTCGATACATCTGTAGTGACCTTTTTGAAATAAAAATATTACCAGTAAGAGCGCGCTCGGTCAACCGTACTGTTTTTGCATAATACAAATTGAGAATTCTGTTCTTTTGTTCGCCATCAAGTGCAAGGTGTGCTAACTGGGTGTGGCACACACACACAGTGACTCGGCGTTAGCTTTTACCACGGCAAGTTGTGTTTTGTTACAGGAGGTGCAAAGTACCATCCGTTATACTCAAGGAGACCGTTCTTTTTATTTAATGACGCCAAATGACGCGGTATTCACCAGAAGTGGTTTTCCATGAACGAGTCTATCTACACCTACACTTGACATATGCCCAACCTAGTCTGACGACGTACGCCAAAGGACGCACGTCAACAGCCAGCGGACTGAACGCCACGTGCAGGCCCCATTCTCTGTCACCGCCAGAATTGTAGAGTGAGTCCAGATTTATTTGTATTAAACACCTACAATTGGTGATCTTGACATGATACTTGATTGATTCAACCTCTACAATAAGTGGTGACGTTTTAGATCACAGGCCTACAAGTAACATTTTGGTGTCGCTTGCCGAATTTTCCATCGACGTCTCACACCGGATTTTTAACATGGCGCATGGTAGAACACCGCCAGCAGTTGATCCGACTGAGAATAAAACTTGTATCAGAACCCTCACCATAAAGCTACCACCCTTGTGACCAGTAGATCCATTAATACGGTTTGGGCTGAGCCCCAATTTCACACAAGAAGGATACCAAATTCGCCTATATAATCTCCTCGATACAATCAGCAATTATCCAGGAGGTACGTGACTTGGCAATTCATCAACCGATTGACAACCCTTATCAGATGCTAAAGGAGGAGTTGGTACGGCGCACATCTGCCTCGGAGCAAAGATTACTACATATGTTGTTCACGAAAGAACTAGGTGACAAAAATACGTCACAGTTGTTGCGTAAAATGTGTTGCGTAGAATGTGGCAACTTCTCGGTGATTGCCAATAGAAGAAAGCATTTTCAAACAACTATTCCTGCAGCGACTTCCAAGTAACGTGCAGCTCATCCTCGCATTATCAAGGGACACAGTTTTTCTTGACCAACTGGCAACATTTGCCGGCAGGTTTCTCGAGGTCTACGTTCCCCAAGTGAACGCTGCAACAGTAGCTACACCGTTTTCTTCTTCACCAGGAGAACTTACTGATCTGATCTCCAAACTTACCATGCAAGTGAGCTCCATGCAGACACAACTGAAACGAAAAGTCACGAGCCCCCAATCGCAGTCGCTCGCGTACACAAAATTACGGCCGTGAAAGCACACCACCGCCTTAAGACCCATCCTCACAAACGCCATGTTGGTACCACAGCCGTTTCGGCGCAGAAGCTCATTCACCAGTCAGACATCCACAAAACTGCCATCATTACCCCTTTCGGCCTTTAAACATTTGTTCGCATGCAGTTCCGGTTGTGGAATGCTGCACAGACGTTTCAGCACTTCATCGACCAGGTCATACGTGACTCCCATTCATTTACGTTTACTTAGATGATGTCCTCGTTGCGAGCAAATCAACAAGAGAACACGAGAAACATCTTCGTCTGCTTTCTGAGTGTTTACAACAGTATGGCGTCGTAAAAAATTCCTGGGACATTATGTAGACAAACACGGCATCGGTCCACTATCAGACAAAATCTCTGAGATCTAAGACTACCCGCAGCCGTCATCACTTAAAAAGCTGAGAGGTTTTCTGTATCCCCCACTGTGCTCGCATCCTTGCTCCACTGCACGATCTCTCAGCCACTCACAACACATCCCGCAAACCGCTCGCTTCGGCGGCTACTCGTGATCAGGCTTTTCACAACATCAAGGCAGCCCTATCCGTTATGCTACTGGTTCATCCAAACACGAATATACCATTAAGTGTGATGGTGGATGCTTCAGACAACGCAGTCGGAGGAGTTCTTCAGCCATCAATGAAGATTGTCAACCAATAGCGTTCTTTCGCTTCCTGCTCTATCTCCAACCACCAGAAAAACTAGATCAGGCCGACAGATTCGTTGGCCTAAATGCTATGTGAAAGTCATCAACATAGATTAAAACTTGGCTGGTTCATTTTGATTTCATCTCATTTACCATCTGAGATGGGGCTAATGTGGTGACCTTTTTGAAAAATAAAACATCACCAGTAAGAGCGCTCAGTCAACCGTACTTTGTTTGCATAATACAACTTGAGAATTCTGTTTCCTTTGTTCGCCATCGAGCACAAGGCATTCGTGCGTGATGTGCTAAATGGGTGTGGCGCACACACACACACAGCGACTCGGCATTAGCTTTTACCACGGCAAGTTGTGTTTTTTACAGGAGGTGCAAAGTACCATCGGTTATACTCAAGGAGACCGTTGTTTTTATTTAATGAGTCAAAGATAACGGTATATTTTTTCCTGCGGTATTCACCGAAAGCAGTTTTCTATAAACGAGTCTGTCTACACCTACACTTAAGGACATACGCCCAACCTAGTCTGACGACGTATGCCAAAGGATGCCCGTTGACAGCCAGCGGACTGAGACCCACGTGCAGGCCCATGTGAGTCAAGATTTCTTTTTGTGTAAGTAAACACCTACTAGAGCACCACCTGCTAGAGCAGCTTCAATGATGGGAAAGAAACGTGGATTTAATGCAAGATTAAAAAATGTAGCTCCACATTGTAAGGTTGTGTTATTCATAGACAGGCCCTAGCTGCAAAGAAACTTTCGTCAGAACTACACGATGTACTTCAAACCAGTGTTAAGATCATAAATCAAATTAAGGTAAAAGCTCTCAATTCAAGACTGTTGCGAGAACTCTTTGAAAACAACGATAAAGATCACACTAAGCTTCTACTGCACACCGAAGTAGGGTGGCTGTCTAGGGGTAGAACTCTTGGACGACTGTGTGAGCTGCGGGAAAGTGTCACTGCTTGGCAACAGTAAAAGTGAACATGCTGAGACTTTTGCACATGATGAATTCCAAGCAAAGTTAGCATATCTTGTCAGCATTTGTTATCACTATAACCGTCTAAACAAAAAATTACAGGGAGACACTGTCAACATTGTAGTTTGCAAACAAGCAGTCGATGCTTTCACCCGAAAACTTTCCATTTGGCACGAGAAAATAGATCGAGACAACTGTAGCATGTTCCAAGAACTCTGAGAATATTCCAAGGACCACTCTCTATCCACAAATCTCAAGAATACCATTTTGACACATCTAAATGCTCTGCGAAAAGAGATGAACAAATGATTTGAAGACATTGCCGATGTCGACGAATACTCCTTCGTGCTTGATCCATTTTGTGCTCAATTGCAGGATGTGGACTAAGAAGAAGAGCTGATTAAAATGCAAGCTTCCATTAACAAAAGGCGCTACTTCGAAAAACATGGCTATGTTTAATTTTGGCTCGACGAAGGATCGTCCATTGCTTCCAAACTTACCCAAATCGCACTGGAGAAATGTATAATACCATTTGCAACCAGCTACCTCGCTAAAACCACATTCAGTGCAGTAATTCACATCAAGACGTAGAAACAGATTGGATTTACATATTGGATTTGAAGATGGTAGTAACCAAGATAACTTACTGCCGAGTTACAAGCTCAGCGGAGTCACTGAGCAGTTACTGAGTTAGTACAGAATTTCAGAAGTAACATCTTATTAAGTTTCATGATAAAACTGTTTTTATTGTCTTGCACAAGTGTGGAAAATATGATCTGATTGCAAATCATAAGAGGTGTTACCAATAATGGAATAGCTGTGATGTTAGCCATCTTATATCATTCTATTGAATATTATCGATGAGTAGAATCACATGTGGACATAATGATTCCAACCTTCCTGATATAACCAGTACATCCCAGGAATCGAAACTAACCCGGGCGTTGAATAATATTTTTTTTTCAAACTTCAATAAAATAAAAATTAAATTCAAGAATTTTAATTGGTTTTCCGAATCTAAGAGTGCCAGTTCCGAGTGTTTAGAGATGCCATATCCTTAAAGGCCCAGGACACTGATTTGCGGGAAAACAGATATCGTATATATAAACATGACGGGCAAACCAACCCTCGTTGAAATCGGCCTACGCATTCTGTCACGTTAATGAAAACACGCACCGCGCGACCGGCCCCTGTTGTGACGTCAGGACGGCATATATAAGGCGCTTCTACAGTGGCATGTTCCACGGCTCTTTTGTCGCGCTTTGTAATCGGCGTAACTCAGCAGCCCTAACCCCGAAAAATGTAATAAAAACGGATTTAATCTTCATAAACATAGAGAATTCTGCTTCATTATTATTGAAGTTTGGTGGACTGGGCCTTTAAAAAAACAAATCAGCCCAAACATGGTGGGGCTGAGGTGTGTGTAGACTCGGTTTACCAGGGGTTCCTCATGATACTGAATATGTCAAAAAGGGTCAGTGAGGTAAAAAAGGTTGGGAACTGCTGATGTAATGCGTGTATAATGTACACGTGCAGGGTGGAGGCATTGTCGATTCCCCCGTGTTTCTTGCCAAATTGTGAGTAAATTTGTATACATTTGTTTGACGATTTTACGGTTATAGTGTTAGCAATCAGCTCCATGTGAAATATCATAAGTGGCCCCTCAGAAAAATCCGGAATTAGTAATAATGAACGGACTAAACGCTTTCAATTAGTCCAGCACAGAGCCTGAGAGCTGTTATCTCTTAGGTCCAAGGCTGTTTACTGTGTGTTTTGGACTCTTAACCTCGAACTTTGAATGGGCACACATATTTGCTATGCTATAACATACATGATGCTACGGCAACTTTAGGGCTGAAGACTCTAGATGAAGATTTAACCATTGGAACAGTTTATGTCAAGATGTACTCTTCGATTTCAGACAAATTTCACCATGAAAACTTTGCCTTTTCTTGTCAAAATTTAACTACTGCTGTCAGCCATGAACGCCCAACTGGCTACACCACTATATCCACCTATTGATAGTGTCTCCACAGAGCGGAACACACAGCATGCAGCGTACTGAACTGAATATTGTCTTGATTACCTTGAACTGTGAGTATTGCTGAACTCTCCTTGTTTCCCACAATGCATGTGTAAGCAGCAGCATCGTCTACACTGATGCCTTTCACCTTCAGGGTGTGTAGACGGCCGTCTTGTTTGACCTCAAACTTACTCTCATCTTCCTCAATCTTCTTGCCATTCTTCATCCAGACAACGTTGGCAGTGTCCTTGTCTACCTCACATACAAAGTCTGCCTCCTGGTCTTCTATGACTTTCACATCTTGCATGGAGACTGTGATCTCGGGCTCGGCTTCTGAATACACCAAAGATCCCAAGTTATAACAGTTTAAAAACAAATGTGTTCAAAAACAGTTCAACAATTCAACAAGAAAGTAGGATTCATAGCTGTAACTGGATCATACTACTAGCTAGGCTCGGGCATAGTGTGTGATGATGTCTCTTGTTGCATACACGAATGTTCCACCCATTAACCTTTATTGTAACTTTTGTGTATATCTCTATGTACATTATATCTCCATGTATATTTCCATTTTTAGACATTCCTTTTCATTCAAATGTTGTTAAAAATGTGAAAAAACACTCATGGTACACTTTAACACCATTACAAATCGTGCCCCAACCTAGTGAAATTACCCATGCTGTAGACCCAAAGGGATAATAAATGGTACATTTGCCAGAGTAACAAGAGACACTGCCACAAATCGTGCAGCAACCTACTTGAATAACCCAACTGTCATTTCATAAATGTGACTAATCTGCAGGTCATGCCATCTAATGACACCTAGGAATAATGTCTTACCTTTCACCAAGAGTTCAGACATTGTCTTCTTATCTCCAACAGTACAAGTATAAACAGCTTCATCGGGCAGATCAGTGTCCAGAACAGACAGACGTCTCTCAGTGCCCTTATTGATGATCATGTACTTATCACCGGGCTCAATTGGCTGGTTATTCCGAAGCCAAGTCACCTCAGCCTTTTCGTCTGAGACTTCACACACAAACTCGGCAGTCTGTCTTTCCACTACAGTGACTGGTTTTAATTCACTCAGGAACTCAACTGGTTGTGCTGTGAGCAAAGAAAAAGGAAAATTGATATCTCTGTTTCTCTGAGAATACAGTAAAACAGACGGAGAAACCTAATGAAGAAACTAATCAAACAAGAAAAGTCTTCTTGTCAGCAAATAAACGTGTTAATGAATATTATGATGAATATTAAAACTATATTATAATTATCAAACAAAATCACACAACAGTGTACATTCTTTAACCTACATAATAAACTCTATAATAATGTTGCACCCTTGTCACACCCTCTTTAGATTCACCCCTAAAGATAAATATGAAAATTGTATGAAAGTGTTGTAAAGCTATGTAGATGTGTTAATCAAAACAGATAAACTTACGCCCGACCAAGAGTCCAGCTGTAGTCTTGTTGTCACCAACAACACATGTAAACTCTCCCTCGTCATCTAGTTGAACATCGCCAATCACCAGGATCCTACTCTTGCCCTTGGTCTGGGGCTTATATCTAGGGCTGACTGGGAGGTCATGACCATCCTTAAGCCACTTGACGGAGCCTTTCTCATGTGATATCTCACAAGTTAGCATAGTTTGCTCCCTCTCTGTGGTTCTTGTTTCAGTCAATGGTTTTATAATCTTGGTGGCTGTGTATTAGAAACAGTACAACACTGTCAACTTTTATGTGGGATTTCAATCTGTAATTCCAATACAGTAAGATAAGCGCACGCTGGTTGAAAAGTTAAGACACTCTATAGATTTTAAAGAGAACCAAAATTCATGGTTTATTCCACAAACCTGACGATGACTAGAGCAGACTGGTTGAAATCATACAGGTTGTAACAAGCTCCGAATTACATGGTGTATTTCAAAGTTCTAAACATATTAATTCCCACCACACAAAGAATAAAATGGTTTCTAGTCATAATGTTGATTTTAATATAATGTTTGCTTAAAAATATGGTTAAAGGATTGAACAAAAAAATACCTTTTGTGCATTCATTTTATTCTTTGGTTTATTTGTAACACAAATATTTTCACTGATGTAATATTTCTCTTTTAGATTAATGAGTTACTAGAATCTAGTTCAAAGTCAGTACACTATCATGAACAGGCAAATAGGTCAAGTCAGAAGGTAATTTGTGGTATTTCTTTGAAAATACAAACCTTCAACACTCAGTGCAGCCACGGACTCTACATCACCAACAACACAGCTAAAGTTCCCTTCATCATCTGGTGAGATGTCATGAATCACAAGGACACGTTGTTTACCGTCCTGTTTGATATCGTACTTTGGACCAGTCAGGAGTTCCTCACCATCCTTAAACCATGACACTACGGCTTTCTCATCAGAAACTGTACACTCCAGAGTTGCGGTCCTATCAAACTCAGCCGCAGATGTGTCTTTTAGAGGAGTTGTGATCTTAAATGCTGGTCAAGAAAATAATAGAAAAAGATGTTTCTGTAGAAATACTTTTTATATTGGGTTCAAGATTCTTGATACATATTTGGCAAGAAGCATATTAATCTGCTGCGAACTATTTTGCTGATCACTTTTAGTGTAAAACCTTTCATCGCACAAATCCAATTTGGAAAAGAACAGGAATGTTCCAAGCTATTGTGTTATATCTGTTGACAGTGACGTAGAAATACAGAGAGGACAAAATGAGCTTGCTAGTGATATACACTTGGATAGTATAATGATGAATGAATAGACTATATTGTGCTAGCATAAAATATTTTGTTTTATAAAAGCGTCACTTGGCCTGAAAGTACCATATGTTGTACAGGGCTACAGCATTACCTTCTACTTGGAGTATAGCAGTAGACCGTTTATCACCAACAATCACTGTATATGCAGCCTGGTCCTTTGGGGTCACATCTTTAACAACCAATGACAATCTTCGCTTATCGGCTTTGAACTAGTAATAATGATACGATATTATTAAGATATTATATGTCCTCACATCCCCACCTCTAAAACCCATCATGTTTACAGAAGTCTCCCCCCCACCACCTTTAGGAAACAAGTCAATAATATGCATGATCAGTAATCAGCGTTTACACAAAGGGAATCAAGCACACAACTAACAACTTCTCTGGCAGATTTCTGATGAGCGCTTGCAATATTGAGTGGCTGGTCTTTCTCACAGCTATTATTATGGGAAATAATAACAAATTTCAACTAGATTTGTGTTTGTTGCGAAACAAACACAGAGCTGTTTCGTTTTTTATTGTGTCTTTGTGTTTGTGTCTTTGTGTCTGTGTCTTTGTGTCTGTGTCTTTGTGTCTGTGTCTTTGTGTCTGTGTCTTTGTGTCTGTGTCTTTGTGTCTGTTTTTTTTGTCTTTGTGTCTGTGTCTTTGTGTCTTTGTCCTTGTGTCTCTGTCTTTGTGTCTCTGTCTTTGTGTCTTTGTGTGTATTCTGTCTGTGTCTTTGTGTGTTTGTCTATATCTCTGTCTGTGTGTTTGTATGTGTCGATCTGCCTGTGTGTCTGCCTGTGCGTCGATCTGCCATTGTATCTGCCTTTGTGTATGTCTTGCAATAAAACCCAATACAACAAAGTCTTCTGGAGTTTCCCTTAATTTTTTGTTTCACTCGCCGGCAGGACTAGTGGGCCCTCGTTATATACTCGCGAGAGTACGAGTGATTAGCACTGCACTGCGAGGGATTCTCGAGTGCTCAACACTCCCTCAAACTTAACTGCGCGCACTCGCGAGTGTTACGTGGCATGTCCCTCGAACAGCGTGTGCTGCGAGTGCTATAATAAATTCAGTGAGTGCTATAAATTCTGATCGGTGAATTTTAGTTGAGAGCCACGTCACGTGTTTTGGTACTGCACATGTACATGTACATGTACATGTACATGTACAAGGCTAATCCTGAGCTAATATCTTTTTCCTAATATCTTTTATAC
>JAVCKS010000016.1:162369-173447 GCA_032273685.1 Pteraster tesselatus | reverse complement strand
ATCAGCAACAGGCGACATCCCCTCGGCTACCATCGAGGCGTAGGAGTTCTCTCCAGAGTAGGCAAACCCACTGCGAGTCATCTCGGCTGAGATTGGTGTCGATGTAACGCCATACTGGCGGGTGGTGCGTCGCTTTCCTCTGGTGTGGCTTTTGCCGATGGAGACCTCGATCGGTTGGATCGCCGACAGGTCAGTGTTGGATTTGAGAGAGTGACAGGAGACAAGAGACGAGGTGGATATTGCCGAGAGGGACATTCCGGACATGGAAGCACCCGACTGAGACGAACAGAGGCTTTCCATTGATGAGAAGCTCTCTAGGGGAAGTGATTTGGGGGCAGCGGCGGGATCTGGCAAACGAAACCAAAAAAATTGTCTCAGATAAATTGGTTTCCAATAAATTTCTTTGAAACATATGATACATGTACATCATTATTTATACAACTTCCAGATCCTTGTCATTTGATTGGTTGAATGGATGTCTCATTGGATATGAGTACTCTTCAACGGTTCCACTCTCCATAGTTACAATGCATAGCGAGGTAAGCAGGAACCTTACTATCTTATTCCCCCGACTACTTTACCATACCTTTATCGTTATCGAATTCAAATCAACTTCGCATCAGTGAAGCAAATAGTACTTGCAAGATACAATGTAGATGGCATAGTTACAAAACTACAGACAGTTCAACAGAACTGGGTATGTTCCACTTGACCCCAAACTAAATGCTTACCAAATATTGCTACGAGAGCCTGCAGGGTGTAGTGTAGCATCCGCCGACTGACTTGCTTGCCAGTTATCAGCAAAACCTCTTCCTTGCCGACATCGATCAGGTCGAAGCCTGATATTACATCAAAGGGAAAGGAAACAACACGTAAAAGCTATGCATGTCGGAATAGGTGGGTCGCACCACCAAGTTGGGGTACAATTTATCAATAGTAATAATGCAAGGGCAATTTTATTGCGCCATCTATCTAGTAGCTAGATTCCTCAAAATGTATTATATTGGTGTATTATGGCAGCCCTGAATTTTGTATCTTTGACCTCTGACCTTGAATGACCTTGAACACCAACAATATATAAAAGTTTCCATAGTGCAGGTACGGTCCAATTGAATTTGATCTATTTTTGCAAATCAGTCAATTTTATAAGTTTATAAGGACCTTTGACTTCTGCATGTGACCAAAAACACCAACAATTATTATTAATGTTATCATAATGTTATCATAATGCAGCTATGGTCCAAATTTGGTTCCAATTTGATTAATGTTTTCTCTCAAAGTTTTCAAAACTTTAACAAAAATATCACATACATACACTACACACACATACATTGACATATATACATACACATACATGTACATACATACAGAAATAATGATTGCATAGTCTCTTTCTGAATTTAGTTCAGGCAAGACAACTACGAATCGTAGAATAACGCAGATACGTATAGGTTCAGCAGTAATTGGTATATTAAGCGTAGCCGTTGGCAACTTGGTTTAACAAGAATGCTCACCCAGCGATGCGAGCAGTTCATGACAGCCTGGCGTCCTCCACAGCTTCACGTTGACTGGGACCTGTATAGCGCCCTCACGGTCCCGGGTGTACTTGGCTACCACTTCACGCAGCTGCAACATCATCAAGACGTACACATTAGATAAATCACTATCATGAGGGAAAAATCCATTGTATGGCCTTCGCTAGTACAATTTGGTTGCAAAATGTTGCAAAATGGGTTCGGAATTTTGAGTATTTAGTACCAAAGATAATACTTATTGAAATGTCTACCCTGACTAAAGGACAATAACAACCCCAAATGTGACAATAGTTGCAGAGGAAGGGTTGTTGTTGTGTCACATTGTTTCTCTGTCTCCAAACTTTTGGAGGGTGATGTATACTTTAAGCGGATGATTGTAAGCTTGCACAGATGGTTGATATAAAACAGGCAAGAAGACGTGAAAGGGACGAGTCATCCTCGCTGACTCACCATGACAATAATTTCTTGAGCCGCAGCAGAGAAGGAGAGCAACTTGGACAGGGCGATCAATGTGTTCTGAGATAAACCTTGGAAGAGGGGAAAAAATTGACAGGAAAATTGCATGAAATAAACGTTACACATTGCGTGTACCTTGTTCCCTACGGATATTGTTGTGCATACCGTGGTGAACATATCTGATGTTCTGTTCGAGCGACGGAGAGCAGCCTCGGAGGCATAAGGAGCTAGGGAACCGTTGACAAATCCTGACCACATATATTTGTATTCTCCTAAGCTCAAAATTTCCCCGATAGGCTTTGTGCATAAAATAATATTCGAGGACCAAATTGACAGAACTGATTCTATTGGTTTCTTGTCTGATGGTAAACGTACCACATGGTTCAAGCCCGCACCCAGCTGTACACAGACGGACGGACACACACAACCATTACTACAGTTTCACTGAAGGAACCACCCTTCTCTCCCCCTCCCCACATCTCCTCCTCCTTATCCCCTCCTCCTCCCCCCCCCCCCCCCCCACCTCGGTGAGTACTTACCAAGCAGAGCCTGTAGGCTGGCACTAGCCTGCAGTAACCTCTCCCCGGGGTCGGCCAGTGGGAAGAAAACGGACGGCGGTATACCCCGAGTGAGCTGCTCCTCGAATCTGAAGCCGACCGCCTTGAGCAGCTCCTGCCAGCCTCTCACTGGGCCAACCTTCTTGAGGATGCTTTGTTGGGTCGTGTAGATGGGGTTCCTGGGGCCGCGGTGAATACGTTGTAGGGACTTCTCAATCTGTACAATTTGGATTTTAGAGAAAAAAGGGGGAACCTTCAGACAACGCGCCTGAACTGGGTAGAATCTGAGAAACGTCTGCGGCATAAACCTGTTCGTGTTTCAGCACATAATAAACTGCCTAATTATTAGAAAATCATGGTTGTTTTTCCTGATGACACCTCACAAAAATACTACAAATGTAAATACTTCGTCAAAGAAGGACAGGGCTACTGACATGCGCTTGTTCCTTAGACATAACTCTTCTCCAAATAAGAAATAAGTGTTCTGGTTCTTGAATCACAACTCACCAGGTGGAGTAGCACCCGCAGAGCCTCTCTACATTTGGTGGGTTTAGTCAGGAGGTCACCGATGGCATTTCCAAACATGGCATTCTTGTTACTAAGGCGGACATCACAGCCGAGTAGCATAAAGCCAGACCAGTTGGACGGGTGGGCAAACTGCTTGAACTCCTTGGGGGATGATGATGACGATGGTTAATTTAATCATTTATTTCTTGTTTGTGAAAATCAGCTTTTGTTTGTAAATAAGCATCTGATGTTTAACTCTTTACTACCGAATTTACAACTAATAGTTTAAAACGAATAAAAAGCCGAGGTATCTATCTGTAAGAAAAAGTAGCTAACCACAAGACCAATTGTCGGCCACTTTTTATAGAATAATATAAATCCACTGTGAGTGACTTAAATCGAAATAAAAAAAAAGAAAGATGAGAACTGACCGACTCTTGCCGCCATAAAGGGCAATACAAACACCATTGAACTAATGATCTAATGATTTGTGCTTCATACCTGGACAACGCGCATTGCCTCTCCAACAGCCACACTCGTTTTAGTTCCTCGCAGTAAACTCTCGTAGAACCCCTTCATGAACATCTTATTGGCGGGCTCAGGAACGTACCACAGCGGAACCAAGACACTCTGAGCACCGGCAGCGAGGAATGCCCTGGCCAGCCCCACGAGGCCATCCGTGGTGATGCGGCCAGAGCGTGCCTCATTGGCATATGCCGAGAGGACGACTAGCTTAGCGGTTAGTTGGAGGTCTAAGATGTCGGAAGCAGTTAGAAGGAATTCTGTGAGCGCGGGGGTGTCTGGGTTACTTTCAAGGTCACTCTCTTCGCTATCGGTCAGGTCAAGATGCTCCAAAGCACCATTCTCACTAAGACAGACAGACAGACATGCAGACAGACAGACTTTGTCACAAAAAATATTGGCAAGTGAAATGAATAAATGAAGAATTTGTTCAGGGAAAAACATTTTTTTTTCATATTATGAACAGTATAATAATAATACAGTTACTTATATAGTGCAATTTCATGTCAATGATCATTGCGCTTAATAACATGATTATTTCTTATGAATAAATTGTGATTGAATGTAACTGCTGATGAAAAACAAATGTGAATATAGACGATGAAAGTCAAGAGGACTGTTTTCACTAGTGGACTGGTAAAACTATTATCTCACAGTGACCTTAGGAGCATCCTATGGTCTCGTCATCTTTGACTCTTCAGGAATCGCCTCACTAAAAGTTTCACTAACACACGCACAGCAAGTCAATGTTTGTATATTATAACAGACAAGTTATATAATCAAAACAGAAATAGGACTAGTGATGTCATATAGCTCACTCACCCACTTGCCGGCAACACGGTCCTCTGTCTCAAGGGCGATGACGGTGCCCTCTTCGTTGGCAAATAGCCAGGTGAGAGAATCAGCGCCGAGAGTTTCCACGAGACGGAGGTTGCAAAGTGGATGCACTCGGCATTGACGATGGACTTACGCAGTGCCTCCTTGGTTGCCAGGGCGCCTGTCATGGGTGTGACTCCCATGATGTCGGAGATAAGGTGGGCCTCCTGGTTTAGGTCGAACAGATCCAGGGGTTAGGGGTCAAGATACCAAACGATGGGAACTTACGGATATACATGTTGCACACTCAATAAGGTGTACAAAGTGTTTGTTTGATGTTAACAGTTCACCCAGTGTCACAATAATGAAGAACAGACTCTGAACAGATTGCCACCTGGTTTAAAGGAAATTTTCGTAGAAATATTTTTTTACGAACCTGCTCTGCATTAGGTAACTGACCCCAGCCCCACCTCTCGGTGACGCTGACCGGCAACTCAGGGTTGGCCACGATCACAGCGGGCACCATGCCGCTGTTGGACGCAGCGCGCTGCTCCCAGTAGCGGTTGGTGTTGAGCGCCCTCATGGAGGGAACGACACGAAGGTTGAAACGGTCCTGGAGGCATGCAGTCGACGAGGCACCTTTTAGAACCGAGAACGGGACGAGGTACAGATCACCTGCAGGGGGAACAAAATAAAGAAAAGCATCCTCTTAATAATCGTACCTACACCTGTTATCACACCTGTTATCGCACCTGTTATCCTCCTGCAACCAATCCACAGTATACATCTAAATTCACGATACTATACTATCATCACGATACCATACCTTTAATGGAGCGTACAAAACATACACTGAGGGCCAATCATCATTTTCTTGTGCACACAAGAATAGATAAATAGATAGATAGATGATTTATTAATACACAGAATTGCTGCATATTTACATATTTAAACATTCAATAAATGAGGAATGGTATGAATCTCCCCAAAATACATTTTGGATGCTCCCATTAATGCTTCCTTAATTTGTAGAGGTACGTGAAGTTCAGACATATGAAGTTCAGATAAATGTCTTGAAAAAATAAACAAAACTACCTACCCTCGAGTACCAGAACCAGATCAGTTGTGTGAGCAGTGTGGCCGTTCTGCTGCGGTAGCACGTCCTCCATGGGAGCAATGAGGAGATCGTAGAGCACCCTCAGCGGAGGCCTTCCCGACCAAGACTTAAACTGGTTCTGTCTGTTAGCCGACAGCGATCCGCCCACGACAACACCCGGCTGGCTCATCACGCTGGCCGCACTGCGGGTGCTGCTGTTCGTCAGGTGGTTACGGCCTGCCAGTCGCTGCTGCTGCTGCTGCTGTTGGACGTTGATCCCAGACGAGCTGCCGCCGATGAGCTTCTCCAACTGCTGCTGGAAGAGATCGTCGGCTTCGCTCTCCGTCTCGCTGGTGACATCGCCGCCGGGGACACCGCCGTGGTGGTAGGCATTCTGCTGGGTGTCGACGCCCAAGGCTTCTCTGGCGTGCATGATGCACTGGTCGAGATACGCCGCCGATGTCGTCGTAACATTGAGGGCGCTGTTCGTAAGGGTCGACTCGGAGCAGGTGGAGGAATCGTCTCCTTCGGTTGATTTGTTGAATTGGCCGAGATTGCAGTCGTTGAATTTCATAATACCTAGAGAGAAAACCCACCCGCAAATAATCACAACATACACGTCACAAACGCCACGTACGTTCCTGTAAATAATATTTCTACTGATTGAGAATCTTCAGTACGTACCCACTGACGGAGCAATAACCCAGCTGTAAAGGTGTCCCGATGCGATGGAATAGTACAGCACAGTAGCGTTCTGCATGCTGACGAGTTGTAAGATTTCATCCACCGTCATCATGACAGTGTCCATCACATCGGTGGGGTTCACATTGCCCTGAGACTGCCGCCCGAGAAGCAGGTCGACAAAGGCTCTAGTCCGACTCCTCTCGGCGACAGCCAAGGCTTCCTCCTGTCTGTCCATGGCAACCAGGACACGTTGGAGCGACTGGTACGAGGCGGACTGAGCTTCCAGGAGAGAGATTTTATAATCACTCCCGACCTGCGTCTCGCGCCAGATGGACTCAAATAGGTCGGCCGCCCTGTACAGTTGTCGCTGAGCCTCTTCTAGGTTCCCATTGGACCACTGGGCAAGACCGAGACGGTGCCGGATCTTGGCCTCGTCTTCTTTGCGACCGAGCTGATCGGCGATCTGTAGGCCCTGCGTCAAGTAGGCCACAGCCTGGGAGAAGTTACACAGTGCATGGTGCACCCGGCCGAGGCTGCTGTATGCGAGAGCCTTAGCGACGCGGTCGTTGACCTGTGCGGCTATGCTGAGATGCTGCTCCTGATACATTATAGCCGTCTGATAGTTGCCGAGAGATTCGTGAGTGACACCAAGATTTCCGAAGGCACGACCCTGGCAGGAGAGATTCTGAGTGTCCTCGGCAATGTTTAGGTCCATCTGGTGGAACTCCAGTGCCTTCTCATATTCTCCCATTTGCTGATAGACACCGCCGAGTCCGCAGGCGGCATCTGCCCGACCCGTCTTGTCGTGCATCTCCTGAGCAATCTTCAGCTGATTCTCGAGGCAGGAGATCGCCTGCTCAAAGTTGCCCATGACGCTGTGCAAACAACCGAGTTCCCCATAGGCAGAGGCTTGAGTCGATTCGTCTTCCGTCTCGTGGGCCACGACGAGACGCTTCTCAAAACAGAAGAGGGCCTGTTGAAGGTTCCCCATGGCACGATGGACGTTACCGAGGCCTCTGTAGGCCCTGTCCTGCTCCCGTGCATTTTTGGTCTTCTGTGCGATCGCAAGGTACTGGTCGTAGTTGCGTACGGCTTCGTCAAAATCACCCAATGCTTCATAGCACTCCGCAAGATTCCCGAAGGCCCGCCCCCTATCGGTGAGAACGCTAATTCCGATGAGCTGCTCGAGAGTAGCAAGTTGCTCTTCGAAGTAGCCCAGGGCATCTTCAAATAAATTCATGTTCATTTTGGAGATGCCTAGATTCCCGAAGGCCTGTGCCTGAAGGGCACTGTCTCGTAACTCGTTAGCTCGTTTAAGTTGCTCCTCGTAGCATTTGAAAGCGTCCAGGTATTTCCCCAAGGATGTGTGGACGGCACCGAGATGGCTGTGTGCCTTGCATTCCCCCGTCAAATCATTCATCTCCTCGACGAGCTGCAACTCCTGGGTGTGATAAGCGAGCGCCTTATCGTAGATCTTAATTTTCCGGTAGGCTGAACCGAGGGCACCGTACGCACAAGCCTCTAAAGTCTTATTGTCCACTTGTTTTGCCAGCTGAAGCTGCTGCTCGTAGAACTTAATGGCGCCGTCCGTGTTCTTCTGCGCCATGCATATGTCTCCAAGGTTTCCCAGAGCTCGGAATTTTCCTCCGGCATTCTTCATGTGATGCGCGATCGTCAGAAAGAATTTCTGGCACTCATTAGCCCGTTTGAAGTTCCCTAACGTTCTGTAAGCCAGACCGAGGTTACAGTAAGCCCTACCGAGGCTAACTTTGTCCTCCAGCTCCCTGGCCACAACCAGGTCCTTCTCGTAGAAATGAACAGCCTCTTTGTGATTGCCCAGCGAATAGTGAGCGTACCCAAGATTATGGTACGCCTTCCCCTGGCCGGCGGGATCCTTCAAACCCTTGGTGATCTTTAAATATTGTTCGTAGTAGGGTAACGCCCGACGGAACTCTCCGCGGGAGCTGTGGTAGTTTCCGAGATTGCTGAGGGCACGCCCTTCGCTAACCTTATCTGCCTGCTCGCCGGCTATCTTGCCATGGGCCTGATAGTGCTCTAAAGCCTTCTCGTGCATGCCGAGTGCTTGGTAAGCAACCGCCAAATTGCCGTGCGTGCAAGCCTCCGACGATCTATCGTTGACTTCCCTGGATATCACCAACTCCTGTTTGTGATATTTGACAGCCTGTTCCGGCTGCCCAAGAGCGCTATACGCATTTCCCATGTTGCCGTAGGACCGCCCCTGCCCCGTGCGGTCTTTAAGTTCGGTCACGATCATCAGGTGCGCCTTGTGAAGTTTGAGAGCCGTTTCAAACTGGCCCTGGGACTGATGGATGATGCCGAGATTGGAGCAGGCACGTCCTTCCATCGCCTTGTCCTTGGTGCTGAGAGCGATATTCAGCTGCTGTTCGTGGCAGTGCTTAGCCTTCCCCAGGTCGCTGCTGCACCGTGCTGCGTGACCCAATCCGGCGTAGGCTCGCGCTTCAATAGTCCTGTCCTGTAAGCTCTTAGCGATGGTCAGCACCTGGTCGTGGTAGGTGGCTGCCTTCTCGTAGTCGCTCTTGTAGTGGTAGGCGCTCCCGAGATTACTGTAAGCGCGGGCTTCCTCGTTACGATTATCCAGCTGTTTAGCAATCTCCAGATGTTGCTTGTGGCAATCTAAGGCATTGTCGAACTCTCCGAGTGCAAGGTTGACGGCACCGACGTTACCGACCTCTCTGGCCTCAAAGTGTTTGTCGTTGAGTTGCTTAGCGAGTAGGACACACTGTTTGTGACTGGCTAGGGCATTAGGGTAGTCACCGATGGCTGAATAAACATGGCCTACAAGGATGAAAACGGCATCAATAATAATTACAGATCATATATAAAAAAAATAATTTTGTTTAATGTTGCAATGTTGCTTACTACAGAACGTGCTCATGTGGTATACATACATGTACATGTGAATAGATCAATTAAGTTTTAGGTTATGCTGTGGTTGGAGGGAGAGAGGGGGGGGGCACTCGAGGAGTGATGATAAAATCTTTCTTTTAGATTTATGCATGGTTTGGCTTATAAGTACTGATTAAGACTGCATTAAAATTGTAATACATCTATTGCTTAAGGCCACTTTTACACTTATCATTTGGTCTATGAAGATCTCATTTTTGTGATTATTTTTATTTTCATTGTTACCGTATATATATTTTTAAATTAACCATAATTAAACAACAACAAACATATCTTTCACAAAATCACAAATTCATGTCAACAAATAATAAATGAATAACATTTCCTTTTTGGCATGAACATTTTGTCTAAATATTTCAAATAACGCTAAAAATATGCTAATTACCTCAGTATCATTCACATATTTAGCTAGTGCAAAAAACATTGCGCTAACCTGTAAGGGGCCATCAAAAGTTTTCAATATTTTCACGGTCGTACATAGAGTGCTACTTTTCACCACTTACCCACTCTCACGAAGTACTACTTATCAAAACTTTCTCGAGTGTCGTGGGGACAACGTTACAAAGAAACAATGCATTCTGTACTTTCGGGCATCGCAAACACCCAGGTATTGTTATCACAACAGTCAATAAAGTGCTGATAAATAGTATTTTGTGGAGAAGAGGGAGGGGTGGAAACTGTGATATCATGGATTTATTTACCTAGACTGCTGAGAGCAGCAGCAGCCGTAGTTCTGTCTTTCTGCTTCATCGCGAGCACCAACTGGAACCGATGATGCGTTAGTGCCTCCTTGTAGTTCCCCTTTGAAAAGTAGGCTGCTCCTAGGTTACCATGGGCACGGCATTCTCCTATCTGGTCTCCTGTACACAGGAATAATCCACTTGGTCATTGGGAAGGTTTTTTTATGTTTTAAAGTGATTCTGGACAACATTCTGGTCTCTGTTCAGTGGAGGTTACTATGAAGCTGAATGTAGCGGGAAGAGTGATAAAGGAAGTGAGTATATGCTACTTTACTTAACAACATGGTGCGAGTGTGGCAAATCTAGTCAAAGTTTCATGACAAGCCCATTCAGCACTCTTCGAATCATATGCTGCAGAAAATTATTATGTTGCCATTATTTTCTAAGACTACAAATAATTTTGGAAAGCCATGTTGGGTTTTAGGAGGTATTGAAACCAAAATCAGCTCAATCAGCTAATGGCTCAGGCATGCAATGTTGTTTATTAAGCAATATCTGGTTTCTGAAAGGTTCTTCCCGCCAAACGTAAGCGCGATGTCCCTGAATACTCACCCAGCGATTTAGCTACCGACAGGTCCTGTTGCATGAAAGACACAGCTTTGTCAGTATTGGTTAAACCCCAGTGGGCACTGCTCATCGCGGAGAACACAGAACCTCGTAGCTTTAAACTGCATGTTCCTATACACGCAAACAAGTCAAACCCTTACATGAGACGACATTCGCAAGTAGGACTGAACTAGTGTCAAATTGCATGCACCTACACACTTAAATGTATACACAAAATGTACATTTGTGTTCCCATAGGAGTAGAACCTACACGGTGGGTTTTGTTAATAGACATTGCTGTCTTAAAAGTAATGGCATTAAATGTCAAGTTATCGAGATATATGTTCCATGCATGAGGTGTAAGTGTAACGGCACTATGGCAATAAATATTGCATTCTTTTTGCACTAACAATCAATACTCCTATCACCGTAATAAATCTCGGAAAAATAGTATGCCCTGCAGTTTGAAATCCAATTAAAAACCACAAATTTGCAGAGACATGCAACACCCCGCAGGATCTGGCGAGTGGTCGTGGTAGTGGATCTACTTCGCTTGACTTCCGCTTATATTAACCACTAATATTCAGAACCATTTCTAAACATTCAAGCGGGAAAACACTTTTTTTTAGAACAGCTTACCAATTTTTAGGGCGGATTCAAGGACAACCAATGA
>JAVCKS010000016.1:123051-140579 GCA_032273685.1 Pteraster tesselatus | reverse complement strand
AAATATATTCCGTATTAATAGCCAAGTCTGTACATAAAATCGTACATAAAATGTACCAAATTATACATTATACTTTCAGTGTGTGACTGTATTCTTATCTGATACACTTAAATACTAATTCAGAGGCTGTATGAAGCCGTTTGAAATCAAACACCACAAAGCTAAATTTCGGATAACGGTGTGTTGTATTACCAAACATAATATGCAACCCAGGCTCAACAAACCGACCGTGACCGCCATGTTACATCAGCCGTGTATAGATAGCGTGGTCTACATGTACTTCGTCTTCGTATACAGCGTATATATATTATATCCACGGAGGCGGTAAAACGTTAGCTAACTGTTAGAAGGTCGCGTAACATGCTTGTTCAAAAATCCCAGCTTACGGTAAAATAGAAATACAGTTCCGACAACGTTTGGGGGGGGGGGGGCATTTATCGCTAGAACTTAAATTTTAAAGGCAGACAGGAAGATAAAGTCATTCCTTGTATATACGCAATTACTGAAAACTTTTTTCAAATATCACAACATGCACGCAGCCCAAGTGGACATCAAAACAGCTCAGCTCGAGAAAACAAAAACTACGCGAGAAACGCGTTTTGTTTTCTTTTTAGCCTAGGGTAGTTTATACTATCGCAGTTGACTGCATTGTACGTCTTCATCATCATCATCATCATCTTCCCGTGTCTCTCCGTATATCTGGCAGGCGTTATTTTCTTAAACTTCGATTGTTATTATATTTTACCAGTGATAGGGTATAACTCTGACTAGTAGTATAGTTGTGAGCGTCAGACCAACACAGGTCAATGACACAACGCTATAACGCAATCAATATCTCACTAGTCAGCTTGTCTCGGCGCACACAAAATCTCCACAAGTTCAAAGTAATAAAATCAAACTGCTGAACAACATACCGGGCTCAATCCGACTCACTCAGGGCGGAAGAACAACCATCGAATAACAGAGTAAAAGTTGATTTACGGGGTTGCTCTTGGGAGAGAGACATAAACGTGTAATCGCCTGGCTAATATACGGGAATCTGGGATATAGATGCTCTACACCAATCAAATTAACCAACTCCAGATTGTCTTAATTTTTTTGTTTAGGGGGGGGGGGCGAGAAGAAAATTGAGAGCGAATAAAGTGGTGCACAAGCTCAACGAGGACCACTGGAGCACGCTAACAATTGATCTTATATGAATTCTACCGGTGAAACGTGAGCAGCGAAGCTCAACATTAGTTGGGTATAGCTTATGGAGTTGCGAGGTATGGGCCCGGAAGTTGCGAGGTATAGCCCCGGGAGTTGCGAGGTATCACCCCGGGAGTATCGAGGTGTAGCCCCGGGAGTTTCGAGGTATATCCCCGGGAGTTGCGAGGTAGCCTCGGGAGTTCCGAGGTATAGCCTCGGAAGTTTTAAGATATGGACCCCGTTTACACTAGATCCTCGGGAGTTGTGAGGTAGCCCCGGTATTTGCCACTGGCAACCTCCTGAGTTTGTGAGGTCGTGAAGTAACTCAATAGATTTTATTATAAGAAAATCAGAAAGACTGCTTTTACCAAAGTAGAGATTTGATCCCATACTATAGGAAATCTTGATTGCTTACCGAAAATCATTTACATGTATATCTAAGCCCTGCGCGTGTCCTCTTGACCGACGAACAAGTTAAGAGTATTTAAACAGAGACGAACAATTACCGAGAGGAGAATGACCGACTGTTTTTTTTTTGTCTTCTCCTGATATCCCCTCGTGGAATTTCCCAATTGTCAAAATATGGAATCAACTGGATATATTATACTTGCTAAACACAATTTCTTGTTTTCCCCCGCAGCAAACCAGGGTATACTGGTCGGTACCGTTTGAACAGCTCATCAAACCTGCGTTGTAATTCCATCGTCTCGCCTCCTTAAAAAACAGAAGAGGTGAGGGGGGGGGGGGGTGCTGTGGTACTTGCAATGCCGAATTTATGGGCCGGCTTTGACACAGCGAAGGAAACAAATAGGGAGTTAATCTGTCCCTACGGTATCGTACCGATAGCGGGAGGAATGGGGGGAGGCCTTGGCTTTTGGTGGGACATTGCTGGGGCGTTTGAAGAGAGAAGTGCCGCCGCTGCCGCGGTCAACTGGGGTCAACTGTTTCACGGTGGCTCAGTCGATGCCGCGGTATACGGTATAGGTCACCGAATCTGCACAATCGGTCCACTGTTTTGAGAGAATTATAAGTTTTGTTGGGTGGCTATAATATTCGAGTTCTCGCTTCTCGAAACGGTATAGCCGAGAGGTCCGGTTCTATGAACTTGATATTTACAATCACCTCAATCGTACGCATGCTATACCGATGTGTACATGTACAATGTACACTTTTCGAATACATGTAAAACTGATGCACTCACGCACCACCACGCACGCATGCCGGCAAGAAACGTTGTTTTCTTAAAACTTCACAGAAAGATAAACAAACAAAATACACCCACATATTCGTATGCTCGGAAATTTTAGAAGAAATGTGGAAGATTGCATCATTCTGTTTACCAAAATTCAATCGATATTATACATAAATACAACATTACCACCTCAACATTTCTACTGTGTTCAGAAATCTGTCCAAACCGAAGACATGAACCCTACCGATATTTGGTGGTGGGTCGGGCTGGGACCCCGTGTGAATGACGATACCACCTGGCGAGGGGGATGAGGCAAATTATAGCGGGCTTTTATTGCTCGTGTTTGGACTGATTCAGCCTAAAGTGCTACATAAACGCGGTTATTAGCCTGAGTGATTTATACGCGGTGGGCCGGTATTAGCACAAAACACGCCGTCATTTTACGGGGACCAACGCTCTTTCTCTCTCAATCGAACGAGCCAATTACGCCCGTGATGCGCGCCTGGGCAGAGGCAAGTGGAAGTGTGGGGGGAGGGACGTGTTACCAGTATTGGCTTATTATTAATACCGTACTACATCCCAAATAGCTTCTGATGCAAGCGATTATGGTGGAATTCACGCAATGACTTGGGGTTAAGCCTGATCTGAATTTTAAACAAAAATAGCAGCTATTTCGAAAACATTACATGTTGGTAAACTGCCGTAATTGTTCACACGCGGCTACGCAGTACCAATACATACGTGTACGTGCACATTGACAGCCGCACTTTCTACTAGATAAACGGATTATAATATACTTACGTACACGTCGAAATAGTGTCCGTTGGGGACCTAATGCGCAAACGCACTACCGTTTCTCAGGGCGGGCACTATTCAGTGCTGCACCGGTCGCCTACGCCCCCCCCCCCAACCCAAGCCCCCCACCGCCAGCACGTAGGACATAAAACAAACCTGTGCACATATCCCCGGGATCGAGATATTACATGACAGGCCGATGTGATTTATGTGCATTCCCTATACGCGGTGTAGCAGCATTCATTTTACGAGCAATGCCGCCATTGTAAAAACCTGAAGCAAAACAAAAACTTAACAAAAAAATATGTTCTTTTATTATCATTCTTGTGCAACACAACAAAACTAAACCCCGATCGGGTATACAGGAAGGAAAAGTGCAACGTCCCGTGTATTTCGTGAGGAGGTCATAGTTATTTTACTGTTTTGATTGACGTCGCGGCATCGGTCGGACGAAAAAGCAGGAAAATTATTGAGAAGTTCCTCTCGTAATAACGACCCTTCGATGAAGTACGGATGTTACTAGTTTTGTTGACTTTGTATACGCGAACTCGCCTAGTACTAAAGAGACTCGCCAGGGGGGAGATGAAGAGCGCAGCCCCCGGCCGGACTGTGACCGTTGGTACTACTATAGGGTGGATGAAGTTTGCGCCAATCTGACAGCTCAAAACTCTCACTTCTTTCCTCTAAAAATAATAGTTTTCGCTTGCGTGAATTGTTGCGTTTGTATATACACGAGGACAAAGTACTATTCGTTTAAACTTTTACAAAGACTTTCGCCCATAAGGGCAAGACGCGGACAAGCTTCGCAACCTCTGTGAAGAAAGTATGCATACAATTTGCATAACATTATGAAAACAGCCCGTCTACCACGTTCGTACATTTTCGGTTACGTTCTGATTCAGCAAAATGCACGGATTGAATCGGACGAGATAATTTACAATGCTTGCAATTGGTCTGTGCGTTTCCTGGAGCCGCTAAACCAGTGCCAAAGGCACCGCATCGTCAACATTTTATAATATTCTCAATAATTTATCAGTTAGGCCCCTAAGTAGGTCCGGATAGAACAGCGTCTGGGTACGGACGCGGACCGCGGTCCGCCTATTCGTGACCGCTGCTCTACACAATGTAAGTTCTAAGCACTCTCAAGGTGGGTTCTTTTTTTTTTCGACCCGGAAATAACGGCAACAAATAAACACGTAGTAAACAAACAAAGTAATATTGCAAACTCGGTTTTAGCGCAGAGAGGCTTTTCGCGAAATCGATACTCCTTTTTTCTAAAACTGGAAACAACAAAGTTTCTTTCGTCTCCAAGCTAAACAAAGTTCCCCTCACAACTTTTCCACCGCCTCTTTTGTTCATGTGAATCATTGTAGCAAAAAAAAACCACCCGATAATATTTCCCGAGTCGGTAATGGAATACTTGTAAGTCCACAACAGAACACAAAGAGAACGGGAAAGTTTCAAAGACCGACGATGATGACGAAGAATTAAAACTAGTCACGGAGGCGCGACCGCTTACATACCGCGTGATGTTTACCTTAACGATTACCGTACGACTGCGTCGATTGCGAGGGAAACGCAGAGGTAACCTACGACGGAACAACATATCTTGCCCGGTACGTCACTGTGTGCCTTATTCAAAGCATATTTTATTGTAAATTTATACCGCAAAAAGCTTGGAGAAAAATAATACAACAGCGACAAGCAATGGGTCGCCTGTGGTTGGATCTGCGGAGCCAATTCGCTGCTGGTATGATTGAACGCATGCACGACTGGTGTTGTATTGTTGCAGAATATACCGCAGTCTAACTCTAACTTATATAGACTTACACCAGACTGCAAGTTGATATCGCTAGATAGAACAAGATGCTCCTTTCGTCAACGCAAATCATGGATCTATTTGATTTTTGTAACAATAAATTCGACACTTTGTCTGTGCATAAATGAGCTATACGCCGCACGACATCACGTGACTCTGAATCGGTAAACACTTCGCCTCAAAATATCACAGTGGGGCCATTATTCAATTTAGAGTTAGGCAGCCGAACTTCGTTTAAAGCGATCAACGATTCGATTCAAATTCAGCACAATTCAGATCGCTCAAACAAATTACTCTTGTCCTATTACTGCTATATAACTTAAACAACCGTAACATTCTGTAACACAAGTATACTTCAAAACCTTACAAAATACATTATGTGGGTTGTTGACGAACTTTGTAAAACCCTAACTGTTTAAATCTGTCGGCGTACACCGCCACCACCCAAGCAAAAATTACCAATAGACCAAAACGAAAAAAACACCAAAACGTGAACATAATTATACGTGGACCTATCTGCTAGCTGTAACGATACTACTCGTTGTGGGATATACCCGCTAATAATGCGCATACTAATTAGTTAAACTCATGCCGCAATGCATTATTAATGTGGCATGAATTACGCGCTTTACACACGGAACTGTTGCATGTTGGAAAGAAACGTGCAAAATGCTTGATCTTCACTAAAGTAAGCGATTCTATACGTGACAGTACTGGACGGTACGGTAATCCACAAGTTTGCCTGCGTATAGACATCTGAAGGAACTGAGTAACTTCTTAGGAAAGCAGTTATAGATTGTATTGTTCCACCAAGTTACGAATTTTATCTATTTAATTATATAACACACGTTGGGTATAAATAACGTTTTGCCTGAACGCCCACTACTGTAATTGCAACAAAATTATTAAACACAAAACGGTCGTCGTCATTATGCGCGCTACCAACGCGTTAAGCGCCACGAAACGCATACCTCGCTGCATGCAGGACTCGACTAGGTTGAGACTGTTATACGGTGTACCCGAGGGACCACAGGACACGGTAAAACACATAAAACTCCCTAAATCTCAGCATGACCACCAGAAAGATAACCATGTAGATCTCTAGCACTGTGAATACCAAATTTATTGGGCAAATTGGCAGTGAATGCTTGAATAATTGAAGGAGACTTACCGACTCTATCTACTCGATAGATATATCACAATAGTGTCGTTCCAAAGGAAGGGAGGGGGGGGGGACGGAACGTTTTGCATACAATTTGGCAAATAGCAGATTAGCTATACAGCCACGGTGCCGTTTGTGTGTACGGTCCCCATTCGATTTAAACATGTTTCCAATGTCAACAAAAACGTTTCGTTGAATTATGTACATAAAAGGCAACATGCACGTCTTAAAGGACGTCTGTACTTCTGGTAAGATGCAAACAAACAAAATCTCACAGATTTACAATAAACTTACAGGGTTTGAGGATAATTATGGTAGAAAGCTTCCCTTAAAATATTACCTGCTGAGGTGCTGTAGTTTTTGAGAAATGAATAAAACAATTTAACGAAAATAATTTTCGTCTCATGAGACGACAATTAATGTACACGGACTTACACGAATTTCCTAAAAAAATGACCATGTTATTTCACGTTTTTCTGAAAAACCTGACGACTAATGAGGCTGAAACTTCTACAGGTAAATTGTATTATATACATCTCTATTCACAGTGAGTAGGGATTCATTCTATGACCAAAAACCAGAAGTACAGACACCCTTTAAGGCAAAGTTGACTTATAGAACAGTATAAGCCAACTATACGTGTATCACTTATCCGAATGCACGTTAACTATATAATTGCTAACTCAACACCGTAAAGTATGTTTTGGCGTAAACTTAACATTAATCCGACCAAACGTCGGCGAGAGACAAAACCTAAATTCTGTTCCTGATGGTTGGTTGGTGTACGTCGCTATAACGGTCACATCCTTCGCTGGTTACCAGACCAACACAGACATTATTATATGTATACATTTCATTTTATAACAACATGCCTAGTCAGAATATACATTCTCGAACCTTTGTTAAGGTATTTTGAGCATCTACTTAAAACCGAGAAAATATGAATTGTGAGAAATCTTTTGCGTTATTAAATTGGCACACGGGCGATCAGGTCTACATGGCCATTATAATGTATAGGGGTATCTCCGCAAACGCTATAGAAGAGGTAAAAATATTACTGTCACAAACATATTTTTATTATCGCGCAATCGCACACACCACGACCCATGCAAATAAAGATGCACACACATATGGCCGTGAAGCATTTGACATTATTATAGTACCACAATCGGTCGCTTGTACTTTTTTCTCGGGAGCCGCCCGCCCTACGCGGACCAGGTGTGTTTACCGTGGCCAGATTCAATGTGACAGCACCGGGTGCCGATCGCAGCTTGCCCACCGACGGCTGGGCGGGTAGCACCGCGAGCGGGACCGTGGGTAACGGGTCGCGTAGAGGTCACGCACCCACCACGTAGGCCCAGCCGTATGCGCGGGAGGTATACACACAAACAAAACACGTTAGAAATTCCAGAAATTAGAAATCAAACACTCGTCTGCTGGTGTTAAGCATATACAGCCGATCGTATAGACAAATAATCAATAATAAGATTACAGTCTTAATGAGAGCGAACTGTCGTCTCGATACTGCGTACCTAGATCTTTGTAAGATTTGGAAGAATGATTAAGTACGTCTTCAGAGGTATAAAGCGTTTTGCAAGAACCAAGTATCAGAACCTGAGGAATTACTTATAAGTTTAAACTGCTTGCATTAAATATTAACTATTGCTAACGCTAACACATGGCCAAGAGTATAGCAGTAATTTGTCTCTGTACGTAACGTGTACATGTACTCGCCTCCTAATTTGCTGCATAAGTATTTATTTTCTTTGAACGCACCCCCAGAAGAGTCGATCCGTCAACGTCTTCAACACCTACACCGATTCGGTATGTTAGGGAAAGTGTATCTTTGTTTAAGGGGGCGACACATAAACAAATACACACCTCTACCACGTGTACTGATAGACATCTTTGCCGTGGCTGTAAGAGCCAAAACACTTCACCGGGCGACGGTGAAATATGCGAAGTTTCCCTGGCAGGTAACGAGATGGGGTCACAGGTCAATGGTGGATCGGCCGCCGAATGACACTGTCGATTATTGGGAGTTTGGAAAGCAAACGAGCTTGATGAAACAGAACTGATTATTCAGAAATAATATTCACACAATTTTATTCCCGAAAATAAAGTAGATTTCCCTCAAGTGTGTCCTGGTGACTATTCCAAAAAAGAACATGACTTTTATAAAAAATAAACACCACGAACTATAAAATGATCGCGTTAACTTAACAAGGAAATGTTGAACCCAAAACACCAAGACAATAACTTAATTAAGCTATCCTATTTATTTATTGTTCTTAAAGAGCACCGGGTCTAATACCCATATGGTGCCCATTTGTTCCCCAGGATACCTTCCCCCTTTTTCTCTTCAGTCGGCAAGTTGACATATTCCCTAAGAAACAAAACAAAGCAGACATAACAAGAAGGACTCTCTCACCCGCCAAGTGGTGTGTGGCACTCGTACAAGTTGACATAAGATCACAGCGCCGTTTCGCAGCGAGGCGTCCATGCGGTCAGGAGGACGGGGATCAAACGGGCCCAGCGACCCGGTATAGTCATCCGCGGGACGTCCGGTGGCCGAACCTCCCAACCCGCACGGTTGACAAGAATAACCTGAGGTTTTTCTCCATGGCAGTTTTTTTGTTTAAATATAGATATTATTATAACAAATGCTTTTCCAGATGGAACCCTTTTTTCCAGCTTTTTTAGAGGATACATATTTTACCGAAAAAGATTATTTCAAAACAATGCATCAATCCATTTTTTCCTCTTCGGACCCTCACACTTGCATATTTCTTTGTGATTCTAGAATCAAACACGAGGTCTATCGGTTCAAAATGTCATATTTATTGTACACGTAAACTATTAATGCGCGCGTATCAATCCATCGTCTGCTTAAATCTTATTTATTTAACCAACACATTATAGGCTTAATAATAAATCAACCAATAAAATATTGGTTACAAAGCGCTGTTTTGGAATGCGGCCGTACATTTTGACTTTGTCACTCACGCAATTACATCAGGTACCGACACCAATACGGCCCAACCGTCTCCTTTATCTCAAACGACAACCATTAATTTTCTTCCCGCCCCCTCCCCCTCAATAATTCCTCCGGTCTGTGCTGAAATGAAATCCTGTGTCCGTCTTTGTGAGCGAGTTAAACGGCCAATTAAAAAGCTAGCAAGAGTTTATATATTTTAATAATTTAAATAGGGGGCAGCATTCCCCCCTCATCGTGGGGTGTTAAGTTGTAGTCATTCCTTTTGAGGGCGGCACTCAATAAAAGTTCGATGTAATGACCGGAAAGAAATTCGCCATTCAGGTTTAATACGATTCGACATTTGGCTGAACTAAAGAAACGGAGCAGGTTAAGGGTTGAGGGGGGGACATCCCTGTGATTTATGAGCGTCCATTAAAAAAAACATACCCACCGAAAAGCTCTTGATTTCAATCAACCCGCGCTCCCAACAATCAGCTTTTTTGGAGTTGTTTTCCCGAGAAAGCCGCGATCAACCTTGAAACGCGTTCACCAACGTTTTAGCTGTTTTGTCTTGCCTAAACGCCGGCACAAAGCCTGTTAAGACCAAACTCGCTTTATTCATCTCGCATTCATTTCGAGGCGAGTGGAAATAATAAGGCTTTTCTTGTTTCAACGTCTTCGGCGATTTCACGCCAGAAATGTTCTCAACAAAAAAACAAAAACCCAACCAAAGCACAAAGCAGCGAAGGGATTTATCGCCTATAGCTCCGTAGCGTCGGCGGTCCTGGTGGGGACGCGTCAATGCGTGTTAGACGTTTACGTCAGTGTGACTTTCTACTTTTCTCCTATTCACCTCGACTATAGTATGAGTCATTAAATCATGAATGTTTCATATTGCGAACACATTTTGTTACGGCGCGGGGTGGATGAGCAATTGGTGATATTTTAAAGTTACACGTCTAAATAGTACAGTGGTACATGGTACATGTATACTCAATAATGAAATTTAGTTTGGGTTAAGAGTTTCCTCGACCGCGTGCTATCGAGATTTCCGGCGTAAAAAAATCGAGACAAAATGTTACCAGTGCACCACCGTAAAAACCAAACCGATGAGCATACCTAACCAGATTATAAATATTGCACAAAAGAAGACCCCATCACCTCTGTGGGGTTTGAACCGGCGATATTATGCTTGCAGAGGCTGCCATTGGTGTACATTATTTTGTATACCGATCCAGACGCACGATTCTAATTCAAACCAGGATTTGAAATGCATCTGCATGCGGGCTTGAGCTCCGTCTATAGGTTATCCTGCGAAGACTCTACCGTGAAAATTACCAAGTGGGCCGAGTTTGGACAGGTCCTGTCATAATCCATTCCAGGCGAACAGCTCCCCGCCGCCGTCACGCGGGGGCAAGCGGTGCTGTTTCGCCGCCCGAGGCCGCCTGCTCACGGGTCTCCCCCTGTTTCAAAAACGTCTTGACATTTTGTTCGTGTATACCAGACCAACCAGCCCTACCGCTAGGGTCTTCCCACACGCTATACACCGGCTCGACGACCCCCTCCCGCGGAGTTCCAGCGGGTGCGTTCTTTTGACATCGAAGATACCGATGTTTTTGTTTCAATTTCGCTGGTCTTGGATGAAGTGGGACCGCGTTATTTGCCCTTCTTAAAAAACTGCTTGTACTTTTCGAGCTGTATAACATTGTACAGGTATACGGTGGGGTCGTTTAGTGTTGAAAACACCGCCGATTGACACCCCCAGATTACCCCCTTTTGTTGCCACTTGGATCGAAGACATGGCTTGTTGCGAGAACCTCTTTCTGCAAAGCTGAACATAATTATTTTGTTGGACGTGGCGTTCTGTTGCTTAAACTGTTCAAACCCTTCAGGTTTTGGGTGAGAACAGGTGGTAAATATCGACCCCAGGGTTTACAAGAGGTAACTTCCATAATATACCGAAGTAAAGGAATGAAAGAGAACCAACACGAAGACGGTCTGGTTTTTATTCTGCTAATAGGATCATTGGTACGTTACTTATACGTTATGCCATCTTTACTCGACAATGCATTCACAAAGGATATTCGAAGTAAATTCCTCCAAATCTAAAAAAAAAAATCCGCTTCAAATAAAATATGAAAATCAGCGGGTATAATATGAAGATATGCCGCTCTAACAAACAACGCAAGTCGAGTTGCGTTTAAATACTTTGCTCCGGTGAGTCCCGCAGTGCATGAATTAGGGATGAAATTCCGCTGCACCGGGTCTCCCGAAAATCTAACATTGATTATGAAACACACCGAGAATCGTCTATTGCACAGTGCAGCAGCCGCCATCTTGTGGGGCACGTCAATGCTTGGTAAGAGCCTCGGTACTTGGTGTCTATTTAGCGCCAGGGAAAGAATGCACCCGTCGGTTTAACTGATAGCAGTCAAATCGCCGAGGAAAGCCGTCGATTTTCTCTCTCACACCACGAAGAACCTAAGCTAAACAGGAGACGGACGGGGGCGGTGGAAGATAGTACAAGTGCCCCCTTATATACCAGACTCCAAGAGTGTGTCCGGAGGAAGAGGACGAGAACAAAGACAGAAAGGAGCAAGCACGAAGACAACAGAGGGTATACATTCAACCGAGGGGTAAAAACACCCGAGGCGTTTTGGATAATTATGTTTGTTAAGAAGCTATAGTGAGGGGAATCTCCCGAATATAACGTCATTGTGTACGGTTCCGCCCGTCGTTTGCACTCACACAGACGGCCGAGCCGTATACTAGTAGTTGTCTACGGTATAAACACGAGAAGAACATACTCCATGTTATATCCCGCCTCGATGTTCGACTGTGTAAGAAGGGCGGTTCGACATTATCTTGCCTTCGGTAACATACCGATGCTTGCGCACGGGCAGTAATCGTCTCCATTTTTGTTTTGGGTGGGGGCGATCGCGTTTACACTGAGTTTGCATTAACTGGCCGAAAAGAAACACGCAACGTTTAGCTTCAGTGAACACGGCGAATCGCTGTCCCACTAACCGGGAAGCTCCCCACTGAAAAACAACTTCGCTTCCATATACAAGTCCTCACCCACGAGTTCTATTATATGCATTATATCATTTTTACAGCGAAAACTCCGTCCGCCTTTGGGCAATGGCCACACAACGTTCGGTGACTTACTAACGAAGAACTAGTGTACAATTCAATGTCCACCGAACTGTTGTTGAAGTTTCCTATCCCCGCTGACAATGTTTCCAATTTCCACAATTTCCACAATTTCCACAATTTCCGTCATACATCAAACCCCTTTCTACGAAAGTACAGACTGCGTCGGCGAACGAACAGGCTTTGAAAAACATGTTTTATAGTAATTGTACCATATAGGCCTATAACCAGCTATGGTCTACGTCGAAGCTCAATGAGTAATATTCATTGGTATAATTTCCGGAGATGAATATGATTGCGGGGAATGGCATTGGCATTGTTCCGAGCTATACGTGCCAACGGCATTCGGTATATAGCCCGCTGTACAACGTTGAGAGTCGGATATATATTCAGTAAGGTTTAGTACGAACGAGACTGCATGGTGTCGTTATGGCCACTCACACTCCGACAGCAAACTTAAAATTTAAAAAATGATCTTTTACAGCACTTGACGGAAAAAATCTCAAGACCCGGCCGCGCGACGACGTCACAAGTCGCTCTCTGATCAGAGGTGGACGACTCTTTGCCGTTTAAGATTGATTGATGAAGCGGGAGTTCAACTATATGACACCGCCCCGTATAACCGCGTACATCCCGGAATCAAAACCATCTGCCGGATCAGAATCCGACCAACACAAAACAGCCGTGGACTTTTGTAGGTTCCTTCTTTACAATGATGACGTTTTGATGTCTCCGCGCTGGTTTACATCTGCGGAGGAAATTAGCCTAGTGATGGCACGCGGTCGATCGATGGTGGCTTCTGGTACCGGTGTGTCGGCGCGGTTTTTGTACCCAGGCCATGCGTGTATATACCGTATATATACACGCTGATGACACCAGCTGTTCACGTCTCCATCTCGTCGGCGGCCTGTCCCTTCCTATTCCGTTTCTCATCTCTCTTCCAACCTCTGCGATTGTCCCTGCTCAAGTTACTGGTGTCTTCTCCTATTGTTCGCGCATAGGGTGCGTTCAATCGCGTGGCATCCATGGCTACAATACCAGGAACTGATTTGCAGAATCTCGTCATGCACGCAACCACAAAGCCGAGCAGACGTCTGCAACATCACCAAGTTATACCAAACCCAATATGAGCCGTAAGATTTAATGCTCTACTCGATCAATGCATGCCACAACACGTGTCGGTCTTTCAAGAATCTTTAACAGCAACATCTAAACCAGCGGATCGACCACTAGGAATCAACCAAGTCAAGCCGTGTAATTTCGTCCCGTCGTTATGACTGATGGCGCGCCTTACCGGACCACACATGTATTACCAGTTATAATGAACGTGAGCTCTTGTCCGAGCGAAATATTCTCTTGAAACCAACCGAACAGCAGTTATACATACAGGCATTTCGCTGTGTAATGTATGGGTTCGCCCTGCCGAGGGCGTTCGTCCTGGCGAGTATGGTCGGGATATTTTGTTTTACACGGGCCCCTAAATCATTCATTAAAAAAGTAGTCTTAATTTACAGCTTCTAAATGGTGCTTAGATTGGACAAAATTGCAGTCACAAACCACACATGTATAAATTACGGTCATTAGTACGATAAGTGCACGATCGTTAATTGCACAAAATAAAAGCCACGTACATAAAACATAGCAATGATATCAGCAAAATACAAAATAAACATTACAAGGAAATATAGTGTATGACTCATCAGATTAATAGTTTAAAGGTGGAGATTTCAACTGCAGACGATTTCATTTCCGATTATACGAGTATTAAAATACGGCATTAACGCGAATCTTCCCTAGATTGAGTGCAAACTTGCAAAGGCTAGGACCCAATATACATGTATACATGCAAGATGATCCAATCCTTCCCCCCAGAGCAGTATATCCAGCAGGTAAACAAATTCCTAAAGTTTTGAATTATATAGATAACCATTCGAGCGGTCTGCATTGTAACAGACAAAATATCACAACAATGGGTTACGGCGAGTTCATCCTCCCAATCACGCACAATACGCTATAATATCAATCACTGCAACCAGTGAAAGTTATTTGGATGTCTCAATTAATCGAAACCCAGCCCCTATATAGACTTGGGACATGGATGGACGGCTCTGGCATTGGTTATGACGAAACAATATCTGATGCGCAATAATTTTGTTTAAAATAGTCAAGTCTCTTCTACCGCCAATATAATGCACGTGGGCTTACGCGGCGTGGAACAATACGCGATCTAGGAGCATCGAAGCAATAGTGTGTGACATTGATGTCGGTTTCTGTTCCCTCCCCCCCCCCCTATAACAAAAAGATAGTTTCACAAATATCGCCACGGTAGGACGCAATCGGTTTTCTACCCGTGGCAGCTAGACAATAATTTTTTTAATTAACATGTTATAAACCCAAAGTCAAGGCGAAATGTTGATACAATATGCAACGAACAGCGGAAATATGGAACACGCAATGTTGAGACGGGTGGTTGGTTCCGTTTTCAGTTAATTTTTTTCCAAATCCGGCGAACTTAATTCGGGTGTGGCTTCTTCCCCACTTGTCTTTTCAATTGTGAATCTCCCCGCCCAGCCCCCCAACCCCCAGAAAAGATCGCCTCAAAGTGGTAAAAACACGCGGTCGTCGTGTATATGTAGTGGGCGAAAGACCAATTCCATTGATTTCAAGAGGTTAAGACAAGATATGTGACGATACCGTATCAGATCCTCCTAAATCAGATTTCTAAATGAAAACAGCGATGCCTTGACTATACACAACTATATGAAGATGTTACGACAGCATGAAAACCCAAGTTGTTATATATTTTGAAGAAGAAATAAACCCATAGACAAGTCTCATACAGATTAGGCCTTTTCACATGAAAGACTCCGTAAAGGACCTCAAGACCTCACGTCACATGTCACCGATTTCCTTCTTTAAATTTTTAATGTCGACACTTCGAACCGACCGTTGCGGTATCGTAGAATCGTATCGGTATAGTGGGGTTGGCACGATCCCCCGCGCTAGAACCCTGCATGTCGCATAGCGTCAACACAAACCAGCCCCGTCACAGATCTCAGTGCTGAGAGCTACTTACATTACGCAATCAGCTCACTTACCGAGGAAGAGGAGGAAGAGGAGGAGGAGGAGGAGGAGGAGGAGGAGGAGTTGTCAAGAAGCAACATCTACGATAACATCTACCCGAGGTGATGTCTCCTTCCCAGTAAACGGCCCCCGGGGGGAAACCTGCCTAGACCCCCGTAGTGTGCATGAAACACATGCCTCCAAAGTCTCACACACAAGTATATATGCTGCCTATCGCAGTTTAGATAACCTTCCAAAAAGGCAACAGATAGTCGAAATGCAAGAAAACAAAAACCTTCTTTCGCTACTAAAATAACATTTAGGCCAATTATGTGAGTTTACTCCAAAGGCGAACAAGCAGAGATGGTGTAAAACAATTCTATTCACTTGTTTAGTCGGACAGGTGTCCGTTGCGATGCATGTTCCTGAATGGCACCGTTCCATAATTTGGACATGCTGTTTCTTACACGTCAGTTGGTCGTAAATGAATCACTTGAAGAAGTTTTCTTTTTTTTCCCCGGCATGTTTGGACGCCCTGTTTTCATTTTCAAATCTTGCTCGGAGAAAACCTAATCGTACGTTTTTCAGACGTAGCACAGTTATGAATATAGAAAAAACCCGAAAACAGTGTTAGTTTTTTGTTACTCCAGACACAAGTCGATGAGATTAGCACGCACAGCAGCTGATGATTGCGACTAGTACCAACTACAGGTGTATATCTATTTTCTTCCCCGTCCGAGACCCACACGGAACCGAATGCCGACCCTCAGGGCTATATACGAGTGTCCGTGCTTGTCACTAGGTCTGTCCCCACAGCATGGGGAGAACGGTGGACGCCTCTTTGATGTCCCCGGATATCCCGACCCCCCTAGGGGGTGACTCTCTCTGCTAAGCTTTCTCTGAGCTTTCTTGAGCTGCTGTGCTACCACAGCTAGATCTACGGTGATACCCTTCCCCCCGAGGCTATACGAAGGCAAGGCTACCCGATTGTCCTCATGCAGAACGATACTTGGGGATTAAAGGGGGGGGGGGGATGTCGAGGTCGACGCAACACAAGATGGAACATGGCGGAATAGCTGTGCGTACAAGGCCGGCTACTACTACTACCCGGCACGGCTCAAGTGTTCTCAGACGAGTAATCCAGGTTTGGCAACATTGTGTACATGTTTTCAAAATAACAAGCTGATGTGCCGTGCGATAATAACCCCGAGGTAATCTGTCCATGTGTTGATATTCACGCTCGAACAAACCAACGAACACTATACGCTATACTAGAGGGGCGCATCCTTTCTGTTATTAGGCGGGGAATATTTTGCCTTTGCTGCGGCACCGATTAGGTCGGCGGCATTTATACGGGTAATGACTACTAATAAATAGGTTTGTTTTGGGGATCTGCGGACAGACAACAGAAGTAGTGAAGCGCGAGTAAATCTCACCAGGAATGGCAACACTGCGTGCAGCAGTATTAAAATAACCCCATTGTTAATTCGAGTATTGTCTTCTAGCATGAAAAAACGTGATAGTACGCCGTGCCCCCATCTAATATCATCGGGCAAGTGTGATGTGACTGAGTCATCACCAAGGGGGAGAAAACACAGTCCCGGCACAGTGCAGAAAAAGTAGGACCGTTTGCGAATGGGCAACGGACCATGTCAGCGTGTATAAGCTCGCAAGCCATTTCATGGTTACCACCCACAAACCAGCGTATTAACCTTCAACATGTTGATAATTAGTTTAGACGACAGCTACGCGGAACGCATTTTTGTTTTGTTTTGTTTCATTCTTCCGAATTGATCGTGGTGCCTCGGCGCCCAACAATCCTACAGAAAGGCATAATCTCCCTGAAAAGCACGCAGATCCGATATAGAGAATCCCGAGTGCACGCTTCCAAAAAAAATTACTCGACATATTTTCCAGTTCTCTTGCCCTAAAATTATTCACTTTCACTCAACTTGAGTGGGTAGGGTTATAGTACCGCAAGCGTCCAACCGTTTCGAGTGCTCGATGAGCGTTTGTTTACGCAGCTCAAGTGCCCATAATATGACGAAACCACTAGACTGTTTTATGTGTTATGCTTCACAGAGATGTACAGGCATACTCTGTGGATCTACGGCACGCCTATTCAACTATTAATATATATAAAATCACACTAAAATCTGTGATTATTACAGCTAGAAAG
>JAVCKS010000016.1:5190-24032 GCA_032273685.1 Pteraster tesselatus | reverse complement strand
CCAACATCATGAACATGCACAAACTAACGGCAGACCCTACTTATTTTGCGACCCTACTTATTTTGCCCGACACCGCCTAGAATAACAGGGTTTGTCTGTATGTCTGTCCCATAGACCAATCACAGCTCACGCTGCTACGTATATAGAGGGCGGCGCGCTGGTGCTTCAATTCGAAGCGCAGCAGCACCATCATTAGAGGAAACGTACAAACTTGTTAGTTTCAAGTTTCAAGCAATGTCAGAGACTCTTTTTTAAATGAAACTTTGGAAGCATTGTATATTTAATATCAAATATGTTGGGGGGAGAAACTTTTACAGTTTTGTTGTGCGCGCGATAATTCACTTATACTAGTAAATTACTGTTGACCAATCAAAATGCACAAAGTAACTTTGGTGGCAGCCATGTTTGATTTATTTTACGCTGATCCTATCCTGATGATGCATTATGATGGTTATTGATCGCATGATTAAATACAAAATGCCTTGCGGATGTCTTCCTTGGCATCCGCGTAGAGGTAAGCTACTTGACCTAGTTGTAACACATGGTTACCTGTACTCTGTAGTCTTAAGGGTTTGGTCCATGGCGGTAGAATAGTTTCCACAGTCGAATCGCTAGGACAAACGGCCTCTGATTGCAATAAATGAATACAGAGTACATACGTACACCGTACAGGTAACTAAATTACCCGCCACGCACCTAGTGAGTACCACGGTCCGGGCGCGCACCTGCCTGGTGCATTAATATTATTACATCAATCATGCTGGTGTCTGTTCTCGGAGTTACAAAATAAACGGTAATTTGATACGCATACATAATATTCGAACATGGGTTGGATACATTTTTGTTTTTGCTCTTCATAATTGATTTGTATACTTCTTAGTCTAGACCGGCATGTCGACTGCCTTTGTAACTTCTTAGTTAGTTGTAATGTAAAGTGAAGTCAAATTGTTCTCCTAATCATTTATATGACGTTACTGTTATTATACTGCTGTTCATGTTGTTAGACCTGGCCTAGGCCTACCAGCACTAGTACTGTAGTAGTAGTAGTAGTCGTACTATGCACTAGTACTACTACTACTAAGTACTAGTTACTGAGTGTTGTTTTTGCTTCTTCTGCTGTGGAGATGAACTGTCCCCCCCCCCCCAGGTAATTAGGTTAGGGTAAAGACAAATAAATAATGCATATTTTGTTGTCCATCCAATGTTTTTCCCCCTTCACGGCCCCCACACATTGTGCACAACTTCCTTCATCAAATGTCAATGGGTTTAATTTCAAGTTGTAAGCCAGCTATCATGTTGCATAATTGTATTGCATTATCATATTGCATTGTAAATTATGTCATTGCATTTGCTATGTCAGCCTAACACTATAGATGGGCCATTGCTAAAATAGAATTAGGCCTATAACAGAAAGACATTTTTTATCTTGACTCTGTAGTCAAAATACACCCCTGTATCTGTTCTGGAATGGTAGCTAGTTTTTCCTCGGTAAGGCCGTTTTCATTAGAAATTTAATTTCAGGCAATTTTCTTAATTTCAAGGAAAAGTACAATGATCAGGGGCACAAAGATATTGTCTTTGCTCGGTGAAGTTACAGGCCCTAATTCAAACATTCAACTGCAGCTTTATTAGCAAGGACTTTAAAGTACATGACAGAGTATAAAACTGTATTAGACATTGTCTCGGCTACGTTTTTGTAAAAGTGAAAATTTTTGAGAAAAGGCACATTAAACTACTAATACATGTAGAGACTGATTGCCGAAAGAGGCCTAAAATCTGTCTATTTTGGGGTGGTAAATTTGCCATAAGTTTATCTATAGGCATATTGTACAAAAGTCATCATTATTTATGAATAAATAATACTGACATGGCTAGACAGTGTTGTGGTTTTATTAGCAGCAAGGGGCTATATGGTTTGATGATTGATACATATCTAGCAGTGAATTACGCTGGCACAGTTTATAGGGGTCTTAGTCGACTAACATAAAATATCCAACATTATGATCATAATTTTTATTGAAGGACATGAAATTACTCATTCTAGTCAGTTGATTATATAAATAATCGAAATTAGGTATTTTTGGTTGAATGCTATCAAAAGAAATGTTCAACATTCATCATGCTTACTATTAAAATCATAGCAGTTTATTATAGACTTTTTTGTGTCCTTGTTTCTCTGAGTACAAGCCTCAAGGCCTTTAAATGTATACTAAAAAAAATATAGCATATTTTAATGACAGATTGTCTGTTTACTTTACCGTAAAAATATGCATAAATAACACGTTATCTGTGAGAAATTTTTCAATTTTATGTTTTAGAATAAAAGAACACTTGTATGCCACGACAGTTGTGTGTGACACAAATTCGCAAAGACCCTCTGGATTTCAAGTTCATCATAAGGTACACTAATAATAAGCCGATGCACAATTGCAACTGCGCATGCGCCAAATGCCGCCGAGCGATCAACAATCCAGGATACAACAGTCCAAAAATGCCCTCCCCCCAAAAAATTGGTGAACTGGTACTCAAATGATGCTATTCCAGTGTTTCAATCTTGCAAGAAACATAACAGAGACACACATGTAAATGTTATTTGAAAACGTTCTACAAAGTCTACAAAGTACGATGTGTTTTGAAAGTATACATTTAGTTTTGAATGTTGTTGGTACCTTCAAATTCCTCAATTTATGTACAGACATGGAGAAATGGTTATATCCTAGCCTAAATGCTGTATGCACATAGGTAAATTGTAATTGAGAAATGGCTTATTGTATAAGAGACACAATATACAACCACAGTATGCTTATTATCAATCAAAGAAATATGGGTTATTCCACCCAGTTGGGCACCAGTGGTTACAGTGTACCTTGTTACGTCTGTACATATACTCCCATTGATGTATATATTCAACGTTTTTTAATTGAGAATAAAAATACAGGTACATCAATAACAAGGGACACTGTCACAAATTGTGTCCCAACCTGGTTGAAAGACCCATATGCTATTTTAATAACCTCTTTTTAGTACATCATAAAAACTGTATAATATGGTTTATTTTTTTTTAAACCTATTTGTGGCGGTAGTTTCCATTTTGCTACATCTCTGATTACTCAACACAGAATATATTAAACTAGATGAAACATGATTTGGAAATTCCATAATGAATTATGTATATCCGGAAAAATGTGATGCAGTATGTGTACAACGATCAACAATTATTGTTAGGGTATATTATTCTACCTCAGCATGCTCAAAAGCCGGTTAGCTGAGCATGTAAATTGCTGTAAATTGTTAAGTGACACTATCGTCACCATTATTGATCAGGAATTTGAATTATCAACACTTGAGCTTTTTAAACTGCTGCAGCAAGCTCTTTCTTGGTTATTTCGCTTGTTAGAGATAGGCTTCACATCATCGATCCTTGTTTTGTTTTTTGTTTTTTAAGTTCCAAACTAAGGCTTGAGTCCTGGCTTGATAATCGTGACGGTAGTGCCTCTTTGAGAGAAGGCTGTCCTCCATCAGAAAGTTGTACCGGTACATCCTGTTGTGGCTGACACTGTAGTGCCTTTACAATCACCCGACAATTTGTATTTCTTTTTATACAAAAATGGGTGTGGCTGCGCCTTTAGAATGAACTGAATTACAAAACAGCAGTTGGCAAAATAACTTGGGTTCCATCTGTAATTTTGTCTAAGAGTCAACAAGAGAGGCAGGAGATTTGTCAGGTTAGGTCCTGCTGAGAAGGTCCAATTTGCCCCATTCTTAAAGCCTGGTTTCCATATGAATGCAAGCGAAACGCAAGTTTGTGGAGTTTGTTGCGCTGCCGCATGGTTCTCGAGCTTAATAGTACAGCGTAGTGCTTACAAAATCTGGATGAGCAAGCTACCGGTACTCGTTTTTGCACTCATTACTTCGAAGATGACACCATGTACGTGAGCAAGAGGGGCCTTATAACGCAGGGAAATATACTAAACCAAGGGGAAACCGGGATTAACTCATTGTTTCCATTTAACAATTTTAAGAAGTTCAAATGTGTAAGTACTATTACTACATGTATGAACCACATTAGAAAGCGTTATAAAAAATGTGGTTTCTTATTAATTTATTTTAGTCCAAAATAATGACTCGATGCTATTGAAATAAAAAGTTATAAGATATCTTCAATCTTTGGAAAAAGTAGCACTGTTATTATACTGATGGAAACTTGGAATGTTTTGGATATTGTGAATGCCTCTAACAAGACTTACAGCGTGCTCTCTTTAGAGAGAGAGAGACATTATATTGGAAATCAGTGCTTGTAGTTTTGAAAAGGGCAACAAATTCAAGCTCGATATTTATGAACTAGTGCCTGTTCAATTTGTTAGCTCTAACCAAAATATTATTTACTATTATCATAACAAATGAAACCGGAAATTAACAATATATATACCATATAACATCTATACTATATATCAACAACATTAATTTCATTCATAAAATATGTACTAAATAATTGCAGTATTCTAACCAAAATATTATTACATTTTTGTAATAAAGATTATTATAAAACTTGGCACAGGAAATATTATAGTTTCCCAAGTTTTAACTTTTGATACTAAAAGATTTTGTGGGGGAAAATTGAATTTTGTTCCAAACAATGAGATGCTAAATACTGGTAGTTACATATCATGTACTGAAGGATTTAGTGACATAAAAGACATTCCATATCTTTTGGTTTTCAATTGGCATACATGTGCAAAATAATTATTATTCAAATTGTAAATATTTTGATTTGTTCTGGTTCCGGATCCTTGCAATAATAATATTTTATAGTAATAAAATAAACTATAAAATAAACTATAAAATTAACACAAACATACGTACGTGTACATGTTGGTCTCTTCTGAGACAGAGGGTTTCGCACGTCGCGGATACCAATACATTTTGACACGTTTTCTCAAATTAGCCATATCTTTTAGGAGTAACTTGTCACTCTTTGCATATATGACGTAATTTGTGATCAATGCTATTAACCTTCCTAAAACAGTGGAGGCTTGCAGTTGATGCTGTTGCAAAATTGTCGAAATGTTGGGCTTGGCATTTTTAAACTCTCAAATTCAGTACTGGAACATTGAATTTAGATAATGATGGCAAATTTCTTTGGTACAAATTTATTAGGATCGATAGATAATAAAAATAACATCATGTCCCGTCTTTTAAATAAAAATATAAAGAAAAGGAGGAAGAATCTTTAAAGATGGCTACCAAATGTTTGATAGAAAAACGAAAAACCAGTACGACAAGTAACCTATTATTGTCCTTATAGGCATAACGTTTATACACATACTGCACTTAATGTATGCATTTTTGTACTATTAGGTTTTGTTGGCTTCAAATGAAGCCTGCAGTACTGATATTTTCTTTCAAAATAATCTGCATTTTCATTAAACATTATTTTAACTTTACAAAGAAAAAGATGAATTCTCATCTACTATAAAGAGTATTTTCTATATGTAGTAATTACAGGTTAATTTTAAGTATACAAGAACAATACATAAATTTTATGCAAATATATATAAAATATTTATTTTTTAAAGTTTACTTAAGAGACAAGTGGTAATTTTGCACCATTCCCATATCCTCAAAGGACAGTTTGTCCTTCAAACCACATCCACAATCTTACTTAAACAGACACTGAGATTAGATCAGTGAAAACAACCGTTTGTACTTGGAAACCAAACATTGCAACCTACAAGGGGCTCCTCGGTGACCTTACACCATCTCCCTTCCATCAATATTTCTGGCTGTGTTCTTACTGAACAATGCCAATAGCTCGCTGCTGCTGCGGAGTGGCGATGCATGATTGGCTGCGGCCTCAGCGAAACTGACCAATGCTTCACGGAGTCGCTCGATCTCAATTCTCATTGCCTTCTTGTCGTTGCGTTCCTACAAAAAAAAAAACCCACAATATCAAGCATAGGCTCTACAGTAAATAATGGGCATATAATTTATATTTGTATGCCTCCAGGTAATTTTTTGGCTCCCTGGGAGCTACACCATGTGTACAGTACTGATGCGTGCGGTGATGCCTAATTAAACACATGTTAAATTCTGAGTAAATCTCATTATGGAGAAGTGTCCGACGGAACAATAGAGAGAAATTGTAGATTGTCCATGATTTACACCATAATCGAACATGAGTGTGTGTGCATTGATTTACCTTCATCAGCTGTTTCTTGAGTAGTAGGCACTGGTCACATGACATCAGGCTGTTGTCACGACTATGATGAGAAGATAGAAGCTGCAGCAGACCCTGGGGTTTGCCTTCCAAATTGACTTTTGGTTCGACAGGAACATCACACAATCTGCATTAGAACAATCATTTGAAATGAGTGGAGAGGAAGGGGGGGGGGGGAGAAATCAGGTGGCGCTGTGTTAGCAGGTTTGCAAACTTGACACTTCGATACTATGCTTTAAATTGCGAACTGTTTGTTACTCTGTAAAATCTAGTCACACCAAATGTGTAATTCTGAGTCAGACCCGTGTATGTACCTCAATCTTAGTCTTGTCGGTAGATCCCTGTCCCTCTGCCCTTCATCATCCTCCTTCCCAGCAACTCTGTCATGGTGTCGTTGGTGTCGGAAACATAGTGTTGGTTTATCGATGCTGTTGTTAGGACTCGTGTTACTACTCCCGGGAGGGGATGACGACAGACTAGCGTCATTGCAGCAATCCCGACAAAGGCTCTTATCAGCGCCAGGGTTGCCGTTTGGGTACTCAAACGTGTCCGTGGGTTCCTGTTTGATGGCAATACGAGCTCTCTCGTGTCGTTTCCTGTGCGCTCGAAATTCGGAGTAGAGCAAGAAGGACAGGCCGCATTGTTCGCATTTGTGGCGATTGTTCGTCATGAGATCGAGTAGCGTTGTGGACGGTTGGGCGGTCAGTTCATCCGATGTTGATGGTCTCACCCTAGGACTTCCCTCCAAGGTGCTTCTGCTCACCGACAGGTCCATCGCTCCGACCGGATCGGATCTCGGCGAGACCGGAGCGGTTGCCATGCTCGGCTCCTTGCAACCATTTGGGAAAGCCTTGCCCTCTGCGACCATAACATGCGGGGAAAGATAGGACTCCCAGGATGACCGTGAAGTCTCCAAGATGTATCTGATCTGACTGTGGGGAGCGTGTGGCTGGTGCTCTGATTTAGCCTGCCCGTCGTCATCACTCTTGTCTTTCTCCATCTCCTCTTGTTGGTTCTCAATCTGTTTGACCTGCTGCTGCTGCTGCTGGATACGTTTCTCCAGCTGTTGAAGCATCTGTAATAGCTCCGCTTTATTCTGGACGACCTTGGACGGTGAAGACACCGACGACAGTGGATGGTTGTGAGGATGATGGTGATGATGATGATGCGGGCGGTAGCCACTGTCTCCATTCTTGTCTACGTCGAGCTTACTCCGGACCGCGTGATTATTGCGATGGTGCGTCAGATCGGAGATGAGATCGAATCCCTTCCCGCACAAATTACACTTGTACTTTTTCTCGAAGACGTCGTGATGGCGCACCCTCTGGTGTGTCTGAATCTGTCTCAGTTTCTTGAACTGTTCCAGACACAGGCCACACTTGTAGGTGGTCATCAGACCTTTGTTCTTGGTCCTCGTTCTCTTGGGTGGTGAGTCACCATCCCGGGCAAATGCTTCCTTACAGTCTGGATTGTCAGTCAGGTGCGACACCAGGTAGGTTTCGGACGGGAAGACGCATCGACAGTGGAAGCACGGGTAGGTCTCGGGGCCGTGGATGGTCTCGTGCTGACGCTGGTGGTCACGATCGCTGAACGCTTTCCCACATATCGCACATTTGAACGGCTTCTCCCCACTGTGTATACGCTGCCAGTGGCGTTTCAGATGACACTTTCGTCGGAAGGCCTGGTGACAGTCGACACACTCAAAAGGACGTTCGTTAGTGTGGGTTCGACGGTGACGCATGAGTTGACTGGTGTGCCTGAGTGGAGAAAATTGTAATATTAACATATTATGTTATTATTTTTTACAATGTTATTATTATTGCAATTCTTAAACCCTTTGGAAACTTGCTACCTTATTCGCCCATTTGCTTAAATTTCTCGTGCCAGGTATTAGCCAACGAAAACCGCACATCCTGAATGACAATGTACCTGAATGACGATGATTTATATCAAGATTTGGCAAAATGAATATTCGCTTTGGAAACAGCAAATAGATACCTACATGCATTACAGGCTGGATTTAGTGACAGGAAGTTTAGTAGCATACCTGAAAGCCATACTGCACAGTGGGCATGTGTAGATGGGTCCCATCGCATCCTCCTCCAGCCTCTCCCCCGTATCAATGGAGAGTTGGCCAGGTGTCAATATCCGGTCGTCATCGCCCATGTCATCATCCTTGTCGGCATCATCGTAGGGTGATGGGACCGGTGTGAGAACTGCTGGTGAGCCGACCGACCCGTTCATCAACTGATCCACCTGAGTGTACAACGCTGTGCCGTTCTCCCCGTCGATGTGCTGTTGGTGAGGTTGACTAGACGGACAATCACGGATGTTTGCGGTAATGTTCGGCATACAGAAGTGCTTCCGAAGACTGGACTTGCTGACGTAGTTCTTCTTGCAGACTTTGCACGGGTAGAACCTCTCCGGCGACTCTGGATCCTGGTTTGGACTGCCCGACGAGGCGATGCTGTCGATGTCGGGAGTCCTTGGCCTGACCACGGACCCGGACTGTCGGAGGAGTTCCCTCAGGACGTTCCCATCCGAGTTGTTAAACTGTGACTCCTGCCTCAGGAGGGCAGCCTTGAGTCCGCTCAATTCCGTGTGATGCGAGATGGTGCCGTCCAGGATGTTGTACCTTGTTACATCGTGAAAGCCGTTGTCGGTCCTCCGTATCTTGGCCGGTGGTTCGGATCCATTCATCGTGCTCTCTTGATCCGTAGTAGTACTGTTTGGCGTTTTTGCTTCGGATGAGGAGCCTTCGTCGATGTACTCCACTTTGACCGACGAATCGGATTCGTCGTAGCCGGGGATGCACTTTCGAAAGTCGTCCAGGAGGCCGGGTACTTTCATGGTAGCTAACAGGCTACTTGGTTTGCTTCTCGGTGCATCCATCTCTCTCAGATCGTTCTTGGTAGTACTGCCGTTGTCTGCACATAATAAACATCAAAGATAACATTTCAATCCTGTATCCAACACTAGGGATATTATTGAGTCGCACCTTGTGTGTGCATGTTTTTACATGCACTGACTTATGGGGGTACTAGTTCGAGGGTGATACAAAGAGTATACTGGCACCCCACAAGTCGGTTTAGAAATATTGGTGACCCACGAGGTAATTTGTAAAGAAGGAACTAGGGAAAAGAAAGAAATAGTTATAATGTCTACAATAGGTAGAACAATGTAGTACCCCATAAGTCGGTCCGTGTGATGGTGTGTGCATTGCATGTGTACATAATTATTTGCCACAAGCATCCAGAGTAAACATATCAGGCCAAACATTTTTGGTGCTTAATAAAAAATAAAATCTTTTCATAAGAGCAATTTGTGTAATCTTTTCCAAATTAGTTTTGATTTGTCATTCATGCAGGAACTAGCAACTACTCACTGATCATAGGATGACAACATTGTAATTTTAAGTCATCCCTGAGGTTTACTCTTTTAACTTTGCATAATCATTCACACACACACACACACATTTCTTGTGTTCGATGAAAGGGTCCAAAAACATAAACATTCTATTATTAAACAAAAACAATCATTACATCTAATCTATAGAGCCCAAAATAGTACATGTTCTAGTATGTATGTATGTGTAAAGGGTAAGGGTAAATGCACATACCCTACTACATGAGATTTGAAACTACAATGTAATCGTATTTGGTAGGCGTGGTTACATGACCTACAGCCCAGCTAGGGGTAAATCGAGTGCATTATTCAACCCTTGTACATGATAACATACATGTAAGTAAACGATAAAAGTATAAATACACGTTCATGTGCACCTATAGTCCATGGTCTAATGTAATAGTATACAAATATTGGGTAGGAGTCTGGGGCTTGTGAGGCAGTCCCTGGAGCATCCTATTCTCCCCAGGCGAAACAGAGAGAAAATAGGATGTTGATTCCAGGATAGTTTCACTAAGAACCCACGAGTGACGGCAGTCGATATTTGTCTTATAACCGCCCGTAGATACTCTTGAAGTCGTCCGTAAGAACAACAAAATGTTTATTTGGGTGCAATTTCTTGCGATATTAATCAGTGCATCAAATCGCTGCATCGCGGTGTGGTGAGAAAGCTAGCTGCTGACTATTTGGTAGGTTTTCTCATCATGTGGAGTACAGACGCCTGGGTACCACAGGCAGCTGTCAGTTGCAAAAATGAATTAGTGTCTCAGTTGCTATCGGTAAATCGTTTTCGCGAGCTGCACCAAAATAGTAAAACTAACATGAATTACATGACACGCTCTCCAACAATAACAAGACGGAATCTATGCGTTACATATTTCATCTTGTTTATTTTGGGGAGGAGGGGGGGGGGGGAAGAGTTTCCTGCGTGATTTATAAAAATCCACATTTGAAATCCTGAGAGGGTTCGCATCAATACCTCAGAGAAGGAGGTTTGATTTTAAATCATCTTCTTGCAATCGCAGCAAAAAAGCACATATAAAACGTGTAATCTAGTCAAAAGTTAATGTGTAACCACAAGCCTTTATATTATTCCAATGACAATCACAGGTATCATTAGATTTTATCAAACATGTACAGTACTTACACAGTGCTATTAGACTTCCACAGTCTAGTACCTACAGTATATTATACCTCCGAGTTTAGAGAAGTTTTTAATGATCTGGGATTGATCCATTTATTGTCAATAGCTTTTGAATGTTTGGATGGCTATCATGCAACTAAATGAGCTCATTACCATAATAATCTGAATATGCAAAATAAAACCATTATCTTAACAGTATGAACCTCATACGACACTGTTAAAATATAATTACTGTACTTAATAAAGCGAATGAGTTTATATAAACACACAGTATATATGTTTATACATATGGATGAGATCTGTCACTTACACAGAATTATTGTCATTGACGGAATTTGAGCTTTTTGACCAAAATACATCATTTTAAAATCAGTCGTACCAGTACATGTACTTGAATAGTATAACCGATCTAATTATTCAAAGATTAGCATTGTTAACACATATATAGTGCTATACTTACATACAATAAATATTTTCCTTGCTGTGCTGTTCATCACACACACAGTCAATCTACACCACAAAACCATTATTACTACTTAATTAAGACAGAGTATTGGCCTGGGGCAGTTCCAAATAAAACTAGATTGGAATTAATCCTGACTTAACACAGTGGAAATATGACTATACTGGCACAGCCTATTATTAAAATAAAGACTTTACTCTTCTGCTGTACATATTCCCAACTGTGGAACTACATTGTACAGCAGCCTTTGACACGGTGTTGAAACATCCACTTCAAAGAACAAAACTGGAGTACAATGAGTTTGCAACCTCCTGATGAAAAACATACCAGCACTCTATCAACTGATTTACACTGGGTTCTGAAGGGAATTGTTAAAAGACGAAATCGATTCTCGATTTTGTTTTTCTTCAAAAAAGAAACTGACAAGATTGATACATTTTCATCAGTTTTTTAAAATCATGTTTACATAAAAAAATGAAAATTAACAAGCAGAAATAGTATTGAACTCTCGACATACCCATACTTAATCTTTTCATCGTTCCCGAAATACTGGGTGGTTTGGAAAGTCACAAGTACACAGGCGACCAGATACAGCGGCGGCAGCAGATTCCAATTCCATCCAGTAGTCGTCAAGGAATGTCTGGCTGACTGTACGAGGTGATCTACTCCTTTCACTGGCAACTCCCGACAGCCGGACAGACGAGCTGCCAAACGACTGAGGCTTTAGTACGGGACGCGTAGTCTCTCAGAAACGATGATAGCGGGGTAATTAGAAGCCCACTCATGTTCAACTGTTTCCCCAAAATGCAGGATATCAACGAGGAGGATACGTGTAAACCATGAACACCGAGAAAAGAAAAAAAAAATGAAACAAATCTCTGATCATCGCTCTCCGCAAACTGAGGGTTGCTCATCTTACCGTCCGGCCTGCGACAAACAAATCTATCATTTCAGCTCGAGTAGGTAAATCTGTCTTCCACTGCCGTCACATGCGCTCACCGGCGACTACCCCACCACTCTCCAACCGGCCAACAAAGAAATTGCCACCTTGTTTTACTAAATATCTGCACGGCGGAGTATATCATTCCCAGGATCACATTCTCCGCTGAAATTTGTCCGACGTAAAGTGATATGATTAAGAATCGGTTGGATGAGAAATTTTAGGGTGGACCACTTGCAGAATTTCTGGCCAATGATCTATACGGCTAAGCGGCTGAGGAGACAGGACGGGATGGTCGTGAGGGATAGAATGTGCCATGATACACCTTGTCAGTGTTCAAAGGAGTGTGCCAGGGGGCCCCCTCAGGGGCTATTAGTCTTGCCTTCCCGTTAAGAAACTCTCCAAACTCCTCCGATAGCCAACTAAATTAAGGCAATTTTAAGAGCTGTGTATCGGATGCATGCGGCTGTACTTGGACATCGACGAAAAAAGGGAGAAGCTAGCACCATTACACTTTGAAAAAAATGGAGAGAGAGAGAGAGAGTGGGAGAAAGAGATATCGAGAAGAAAAGTGGTGGGAAATAAAGTTCTGCTATAACCAGATTATATTATTTGCAATAACAGGGTTTGGTTTTTAGTGACAGACCTTAAACCATCCATTAGGTAACTCAAGTTGGCACTCGGTTGCCAGTTTTACAAGTTTGCAGAAATCATCTTTTAACTTTCTCTGTACATGTGATACACTTTTAAAATAAATGGAAATCGCTTTAAATTACATTCCAGCTGTAACAACAACCAACCATGTCACGATATATACATGGTATTTATTTTATAAATGATTCCTTTTCCCCGCCCCCCAGAGTATGACAACACAAATTGACAAGCAATAATACTTGTTTTCTTAATGGTTTTAATCATGGAGGGGATGCTACACTTACAGTTTGATATTACACATTTGTGTGTACGCACAAAACAAATACTTAATGTCAGCTAAACTATCTGTCACCTATTTCACACACACACACACAGTCTCACTCCATTCCAAGTCCCAAGATTCCTATTAATATCTTGGATTTCACTCTTGTATTGTTACTTCTTAAAAGTTTCTGGTAATTTCTCATGTTTCTATAATAACGCAAAGCTCATCAGTGGTTTGCGTGTGGACTTCTTGTACGGTGCTTGGATCAGAAATTCTGTCAAGGGTTTACACGCCCTTATTGTTGCAGTTCATGTTAGTTTACACGTAAGTATCGACAGTATCTGAATGTAATGTTGTGCCATGACAGAGTAAGCCAGAAAAATGTATCATAAATTGCTGAAAATGTTGGGGGAAATGTCTGAACCGCTGGTAGAATTTACCAATTTGTTGGTGAATATTTTCTGTCTCACATCACATTTACTGGCAAGGCGATTCCCTTTATCTGTCACAATTACCAGTAGTTTTAGTGGTTTATTTCTCTCTGTTGTGTCTTTGAAAATTAACATTTACACAGATAATCTTCTTTTTATTCATTTCTATTCGCTTATGTTTTTCTTCTTCATGCTTGTATTTCAAATGCTTTTACGATCCTACACTAAATCAAAGTTATTTCCTTGGCTAAGATTGTATGGAACTTGGTTTTTAGCATTGATTATAAATGTATGTATTATCTACAAAATTCAACACAAACAAATAAGGTGAAATATTTGCTGCAAACAAAAACTGCATAAAAACTCTGAAAGAAACAATTGATATAAAAATATATTACCAGTAATATGATATGGAAACAATCCACAGAATCTGAACAAAAACGAGAGTTTTGGCTACAAAAAACGGTAAAAAACAAATTGAGTTAGTTGAATATAACTTTGGAAACATAATTTTATTTCTTTCTTGGCGGTCATGGGGTAAAGCTAGCTGTGTGTGTGTGTGTGTGTGTGTGTGACATATGATAGCATATATCTGATTCTTCTTTGGTTTCCTGTCAGACCATGTTCCTTCCTGGCTAGTGCTACTGCACACTTCCATGGCGATTGAACACAGCACTGGACAAGACTACATGTAGTACTCTGCTGTGAATGTAGGCAAGAGGAAGGGCGGAGACGCCCATGAACTCAATGAATATAGTGACCATTTCGTGGGGCAATTCCTTATATGGTACCTTAATACTGTAATACATAAAGTACGTGTGGTAGTACAAGGTAGTACTACACTGACACGTATATATATGTACACGTAATAGACCCTATTGCATAGCTGCCATGCGAATTTTCCTTGAGATATGGTAGGCAATATGATCGTTGGCAATATTTTCGTATGATCATTGCGAACCTATTGAAAAAGGACTGCCCACAATATGGCTACTTATTCATTCTCCTTGGCTTCCATCTTGTGGGGAAGTCCTAAAGCATGATGTAGACCCTTTGTACTGTTCCAAAGGTTAGCAGCTTTTTTTGTTAGATGTGAGTGTTGCTGATTAGTCCAAAAATGTATTTTACATTTTTATATAATTTTGAAACAGGTTTTTCTATAAATGGCCAAACTATTAATCTACGCCACAGTGTAGTTATGAGTGGTGCACTTGTTCATGTACACTGTACTTCACTATGGGGCACCTTCAAAAATCAGGGTACCAACTACATGTATGTGACGGTGTCTCTCGTTACATCGTGGAATGTACATGTATTCCTTTTTACTGTTAGGGGATCTGCAGTTGTGTTTGATTAATTGAATTAGTAGAAGTCATTACTAACATTTTAAACATTAAAATCCATTATTGGGAGTTATAACAGGTGGTACATCTACCAATGTACATGTAACAGGGGACACCATTCCAAATTGGTACAATCATTATTGTCAAAAGTATCACACACGTAGACAAAACAACAATAATAAACCTTCAATAATATGAAAAAGGGAGAAAAAAATCCTAGCTGCTTATCACCGAAAAACATGAAACAACTCTTTCGCAAAACAACTCTGACCCCCATTCATTTAAGAAAGTATATTACAAAATCCTTCCGGCTAGCTTAAATAACAGTTAAACAATGAATACAGTACATATTTTGTTTAGTTGAGACAATTTCCCAGTCTAAGGCCCAGAACCAGGGCTGCCAGAAGGGACAAGTAATAGCTGAATATCACCGGTCCACATGTACTGATGCATTCTGCACAATGCTTTCCTGAACACCAGCGATTATATCGGTCGGTCCCCCAGTTGCCAGTTTGCAAAAGATGTATATACACACACACATACTAACAAAGCCTCAAGCCACAGACTGAATCCATCCGTAAAATTGTTTAGTGATTGAATTTGTGTACCGATGGAAGCAGAGTTTCTCCAAACATGTACTGAATGATACAATTATCGGCGTAATAAAGGTGTCCTGACTGCCCTTCTCCCCTTCAGGCCATGTTTTACTTTTAGACCCGTTGACAGGAGCTGTCTCCTCCAGTGTGTGAAAGATGAATGACTTCTAACCTGCCTTCCTTACCTTTTCGTGTTGATTGAAAAGTGAATCTGCCACGAGGATGAAGAAACTGACGGGATAAATTTGTATGATTTGAGCGTGGATGGAGAAAGAAGTAGTTGACTGAAGAAAGGCTTTATTCGGTTCTACGTCGGGTAACTGAGAAATAGCTGTACCATTTTTGGTTCTCATTTTATTTATATACATTCGTTATTGCTGGAAAAAGTAATTTTCTTCCCTTTCTCTAAAAAGGGGCATTCATGAGGAAGTTTCCAGTAAACATCATGCACCAACATACCAACAATTTGTGAGAACAATAAGGCTAATATTCAAGCAAAGATCATCTGTCTGAATAAACAAGAATGACACAACATACCACGTTACAAAACAGTTCCCAGTTTAAACAGGACGACACGTTCTGCTCATGAACCTAAACTGCTGAGTAGAAGTGGTAATATAATTGCAGTCATGAAAAATAGTAAAACATTGCTCATGGCTTCATCATGCGTGTAAAAAATAGGGGAAAAAGATGATTAAATAAAAAAGAAAAAACAACAAAAAAGAAAATGTCAAGTTGTCATCATCACCATGTACCACCCGCCGTTCGAGTAAAAAAAAACCTTGTCCCGAACGCTATGAGCAGCAAACAGTCCGAACAACCCACTTCGTTTTCAGCCTTCCAGCACCATGCCATTTACACCACACGCACACCGTTGCTTCCTAAAGCACCCCGCTGAGCCAGGGGCTCCGGAAAGGAGTCGCACTTGGCAAATTGTGCTGCGAAACTAGAACCGGCGTTGCGCCTAGGGCCGGCTGTAGCCAATACTGTAGCAAGTGGGGCGCTGCGGATATGTGTCCACTTCGCCAGTGATATGTAGACCACTACGATCGCGCACAGGGAGAAAGAGAGACAAAAAAAGAGGGAGGGACAGTCTTTCTTTTCAAATCTCAAAGAGGAGAGGGAAGGAAAAAGAGGCAGTCACAGCGGTATGACTTTTGGATGGGTTAATAATCATGGGCGTGGAGAGCTTAAACTATATAAAGCAAATTGTAGGCCTACAAGAAATTGACGAAAACTTGAATGTAGTGCACCATGGGACACACTGTATTTATCAAGTCATAATTGGGATGTTATCTTATTATCCCCGTTTTGTTTTAGAAACCTAACCCACCAGAAAAGGGGAATTTAGAGATATTATTTTGAACTTTTTGGACTAAAAATAGCTTGGGGAAGGGGAGGCAGGAAGTATCGGTACAAAAAACAAATGGTGTTGTTACAGAGAACCAAATCTGTGAGAACCCAAAAACATTGCTTCACTCCAAGTGCAGTGAGCTACAGTAATAGTAAGATATGTTATGCATTGTACACTGTATAAATGTAACTTTACACGTGTGTACTAGTGCTTGACCTTGCACTTGCCCCCCCCATCAGATCAAACTATTTACATTTACACCCCCTGATCTTCAATTTACACAAACCACCCCTCCCCCAAAAGAAGACGCATTCTCAAGCTTCAACTATATAGTCAAGATACTGTATATATAAAGTCATGCATTCGAATCAATTTATAAAAACTGTACCAGTTTACCTCGCCAACTGATGTGTGGATACATGCATTGATGACCTGCCACTGCCTCCATCCTGGTATAAAAGCTGTTCAGGATAGGTGTACAAGTAATGAATAATCAATCCCTATCAAACACAGGCTGTGGAACTACAGTGTGTTGCAAACATTCAGATCAGGAAAAACCGATCAAGCTACCAAAACCGATCTTGAACTTGCACCAGTGTCAACCCTGACAAGCCGGAGGTTAGAGGTAAAACGTTAGCATTTCTGATACCCCGCTTCTCTTTACCCATGATACAGATCCCCCCCCCACACACACACACACACACACACAAATGTACAAAGATATCCCATTTCTTTTTTTGTGAACCAGCCGTAATTATACCAATTACCCTGAATCTGATACACACTGTTCTAGTTCAATTAGTAAAGGAATACTTGAGGGGACCTGCTAAAGACATTAGTGTCGACCCAAATTAGGTGACGAATTTCGCAAAAGTTGGTGGCAAAACAAGGATGGGAACAAAAACTATCCGCTAGTTGATTAGCTCCACGTGTAATTTCAGTCGAACCACTGCAAATTAATGTGTGCGAGTTGCATGTTTGACTGAATACGATACCGCTGATATTTGGAAGATCATTTATAAAAAATAAAAAATCATATCGTCAAGCCTTCCTCTGTACTGAATTTTACTTTTTTAATTTGCATTGCATTAGGATATGATAACAAAAACCCTTAATGATTAGCACAATAAACTGATGTTAGCCCAGAGGGTGGGGGTGTTCCAGACACCCTATGTTAGCCCAAAAGAGTTGTTTTAGACACCCTGTGTTAGACAAGAGGAGTGGTTACCCGGGTATTTTAAACAACATGCAGTTATCCCAGAGGTGTGGGTGTCTACATGTAGGTGTGTTTTAGACACCCTGTGTCAAGTAAATATAGCCCAGAGGGGTTGGTGGTACCTATGGGTGTGTTTAGACACCCTGGGTGTTAGACCAGAGAAGTGGCCGGGTGTCTGCCTGGGTTTTATCATCATCATCATGAGGCATAACCTTTCCAGGTTGATCTTTGTTTTGCCGTCCTTTCCATGTCCTCCCCCCCCTAACCAGCTTTGTAATATCATCCATCCATCTTTTTGTGGGTCTGCACCTGGACCTTTTTCCTCGTCTGGGTTGTCATTCTGTGGTTCTTGCGGTCCGTCTGTTGTCTGTCATTCTTCCTATGTGTCCTACCCATTTCCATTTCATCCTGTTAACATATTGGCCTTTGCTCTTCAGTTTTGATTATCTGGTTAGGTATCCGATCTCTTAAGTTTGTCCCTTATGTTTTGACATCCATATATTTTATTGTTGGGCGTATGCATTGATCATGTACTCTTTTCTTCAGTGATATCAGTATTTGTTTGTCATAAAATAATTCTTTATGTCTTCCGAATAGACCCCATCCCACCTTCTTCTTTAGTTGTGTCGTATAATTGTATCGTTTGACCAAGGTATTTGTATTCATGTACTTTTTACTGTTTTGGATACCCTGTTTCAAATTAAAGCACCTAGTTTTATCTGTTATTTAAAGTGTTGGCAAGTAGATAATTTGACCTCACTGTGATTAAACTGTCAACAAAATTGAGTTACAATGTGCGCTGGATTACAACATA
>JAVCKS010000015.1:344925-360214 GCA_032273685.1 Pteraster tesselatus | reverse complement strand
CTTCCTGACGAATAAAAGGAAAATGCTTGTTTCGCAGCCGCCAAGCCGAGATTTGTCTTCTCTCGTCGGTAAGATCCTGCTTTTGTGAAATCCCGGCACAGTTTTTCGAAATTCCACCGCTGTTTGTTTCGTGACGAGAAAGTTGTGATTAGGTATGGCTCATCGGCTGCTTATCGTAATAATCACCCCCTTTTTGGCTGAGAGTGATTTTTTTCTTTTCTTTTCGAGGGGCGGTCCTCGATCAAGAGAAAAGTAAATATGTATCACCAAATTCAATCAAAGCACTCGACCTGACACGCAGCTAAGCAGAGCGTACGACTACTAGAACGCATGCGTAGGACGGACCAATGAAAATCGTTGATACTGTAGTGCACTGACTCACGGCTTCAACGAGTACGAGCGTGCGCTAACAATATAAGGATACATACTGTGCACTGTACATTGTGTATTTGCGTGCACATGCATATGTATGTATGTGTACATGTGTCATGTTTACGAACTTATGAACATAATGGACACAGCCAAGTTAGTCAACTGATCTCTACGAGTACACACAGCAATCTATTGACTATATTAATAGTTAGGCCTACATCACATTTTATCCTGGTTTGTGAACTCTTGCTATACCAATGATTCAATTTAGGGAAAAAGTGCGGGCATTGGCACCGCGTGTCAGCTGCCGTTGACCCAATGTTGTTCGCGATCAACTGGGTGCTAAGCACCCACAGAGACCCCGCGGTAAGATATTACACGGGACAAAAATACACACACACACACACCGTGACCAGACCATTCCGGATTCACACTTATTACTCGCCATATCAGTACATTTAAACACATCACACACGGAGAAACTAATGCAGATAACGAGAAATGGCACGCCGTTCTCGGCGGGTTCCTGAGAAATATGTAGGAGGAATTTCCGTGGGCCGTTTTTTTTTCTTCTCTCGAATGAGGGTTCGCTAGACTGACATGAACGCTCGAGCGCGGCTTTATGTGAAATATTAAAAGTAGTATTTTCCCATGACACTGAACGATTACTAAGTTGCCTCTGAAATGCTCTTGTTAAAGAGCCATATACAATAGCTCCTGGGTGATTCAGTCAAGCCTACGTTATACACAATTACCAGCGGCTTACACAATCAAATACCGTTAGGGTGATCTGACGCGAAGTTGAATACACTCTTGTCAAAGTGAATCGATCGGTTCCAAAATATATTAAGCTCATCTATTCAGAAAGGCTAATAGTTTTGTCCTTGCGTTGTTCCAATTATACCCGAAGCGCAGTCACAAAAAAGGTCCACCTTTGAAGTCTTGTTCCTTGCCTCGGTAAGGAGAAACGTACACGCTATATCAAATGGCATTGGTGGCCTTCCGATGAATGCACGTGTCGCCCTTTACAGCTTCAAATCGTCAGCGTGTCAGGGAAACCGCAAAGTTAAGAGCGGGCGCCTTGACCAAAAAAAACGAAACAACAGCTCCCGTTTGTGGGGGTCATTTATTGCGCCAAATGGAATCATTCAGTGTCGATTTTAAAGTCAGGTCGCAGTGCAGCTGAGAAGCGCCGACCACCGGTGATCTTCCGAACGAAATCTAGCAATTTAACAAGGATTGTCCTGTCGCTACGTCACAAACTAACAGATATTTCTCATGTACAATTTGATAACTTTTTAAATTTGTTTATTATTGCGTATTATTATTGTTTTCTTGCTGTATAAAAGCCAAATCTTTTTTTGTTTGTATGAGGGTGAACGCGGCACAGTAATTATTGCCCATTTGCCCCTGTATTCGTGGTGTAAATTTGCACCCCTAGAGATGCTATCGTATCATCCCTATGAGTGCAGATTTGAACCTTTTATATCTTAGTGGGAATGAATTACGGCATAATTATATACCTTTGGCGCCCGACGTCCCGGCCAAAAAAATAGCACAAAACATTTTATAGTGGACAACATAATTTGACCTTCAAGTGATTATGTCAAGATTATGTCAATTCATTATACAACCTCTTGCTAGTGTAAACGTATAAACGTAGTACCGGTAGCCTATATGACACGTACAGTATATAGCCGTGATTAGAAGTATGTTTAATATGCCTGACTGGTGATAAAACTGTATTTACACACGCGAGCCCAGACCGTGTAAAACATTGCTAAAGAAATACAGTTGGCCCCACTCTTTCCTGTATGAGGTTTTTATGAGCGGATTTTTATTCTCGTATTTGCCAAGTTCTTGGTCGTCATCTAGACCGATAAATGTCAGCGGTTGCGCTTCCGTACATTAATCATTTCAACTGGTCTATTTTGTGGAAGGAAATACTTCTATAAAGGCAGTCGCTATTGCCTTATACAATAATGCTTTGGAATGGATGTTGCTGCACATTTTGTCTATTATAAAAACCGTCTAGTTTGATAAAGAATTCACATTTCGTTTGCAATAATGAACTCGTTCGGCAGTGTTTCTTTAGAATTGCACACGGTGTGAGTGAGGTTGGAGGTGAGTACACCCTTTCTCTGGTGTAGGCGCCCTGCGGAAGTTGAAACATAATACATTCAAGTCGATCTAACCAAAAATATCATCATCAACTTTGCATAGTTCCAAGAATAGTCGAAGATATCCTGAAGAGGTTTTAACGAACCAAACTAGTTAACTCAGACTTTTGCCTTGTTTTTTCGAAAACTTGGAGGGAATATAAATCATCTCTAATCATTTCACCTCACTTTCCGGTCAGCTGGGATGGTATAAGTTGCTTGCTATATCCCGGGCCTCGTCTACCCTTCATCTGACCCCGACTGCACAGGCGCGTAACTATTCCCTAGGTAAATATCACTTACTATTTCCCCAGGGATATAGTAGATCTATAATCCAGAACAATGTGGCGGTCTGACACCATTACGTGTATATTAGAAAAACCTGCGTTGACTCATGAATGTGTATCATATTCACTTGTTAAAGTTATACAATGGCACAATAATAGTTCTGGATTGTAATCAATGATTTATACGGTACATGCTGTTGTGTGGCAGGTTTTATAATAATTTGGTTTTGTTAGCTCCTCGGTTTTTTTTCTGACAGTTCATTTCCCCTTTTTCTTCTGCATGCCCCTTCTCTTCTTCCAGCAATCCCGACCCCAAACAAGCGAAACAATTCTGTTTACAACAGTACACACGAGAGTATACAATAGCAGCACCCTTAGGGTTGCAAATTTAGCACACCAATTATAGGGTAAATCTGCACCCCTAGATTGGGGCGCAGAGTCTTCTACCATAGTTTGTGTATGTCCCCCCCCCCTTTAATAGGAGTGCCGCTGTTGCACCAAAATCTGCACCTTTCTTTCTCAGTATGTATAATTACCTAGTTGAACAAAACCTTGTTTAATTAACCACGGCAATTTGCATTGGCCTGTGTGCAATATTACCATTTACCCCTAACAGGCCCTGTGCCAATAACATTTCGTCTGTACATGAGGAAGGAGTACGACCCGTCCATTCTTCTTACAATAATAAAAAAAACCGTCATTTAGTCTCTTGAAACTGATATGACTGCAGTTAGAATCCTACTAATTTTCAGACGATCCACTCGCCTCCAAGAACAATAAACTTCCCGAAGGCACCCCGTTCCTGTTGGAGACCGATTTACGTACCCATATCTAACGATAGTTTAGAACCCAGACATTTCACAAACCTTCCCCTCAAGAAAACCTATCGTCAGGCTAGGAGGGCGCCCTCATTCGGTCGTAATGGCGAGCCTTGATTAGAGACCGCCGCAGGAGGTCGCCTCTAATGAATCATTGGTGGAGTGAAACTTCCAGACAGTCTGCTTGTTCACGTGAAGGACGATACAGGCCATTTTAGCACTGTTAATGGATATGATGACTCCTGGGCACGGCACGGGAACAGTATAGGTGCAGGAAAATATCAAATGATGCGATTTTGCATGACTATTTTTCGTGCGGAAGAAAAATGACCGCCCCGATTTGTTTGCCACTTAGTTTACGCATGCCTACCGAGCTGTAGGTTTGCACACGCTCATCCGTGACGGTGTCGAGTTCTCTGAACTCATTTGCATGACAAAATGTTTTTATTTGGGTTAAGTACTACAGAAGATTCGAATTAGATTGTCTATCGTCACGTTATAGTGATACATTTTTGTCAATCACTAATTTGCTTCCTCTCGAATCTCTGCAAGTTTTTCCAAGAAACACAAAGCGATGTATAATGATGCGTTGTCTTCCCTAGATTGATAACAATGCCGGCTCTTTTACAGCAAGTAGTTTCACGACTCATTGTTGTTACTCAATGCTATAGTGCACTATAGACCTAGACACCCCCCCCCCCCCCTCCCTCCTCGCCCGCGCGCCTACCTTACCCCTCTTTCAGACAGGACCGCCCACTACCGGTAGCTCTTGCTTACTTTCCTAAATCGAGCCGTTTCCCAGGTCAGGGTGGATACCCACACTAAAGGACTCCCCGTTTTTACTCGATATTTTGAGAAGGTTTAACCCACCCCCTGTTTCACGCCGGTTGACGTCCTTCAAACGCGCCTTCAACTCTCAAGTCGCGTGGTTGGTATATACGGCTGCAGCCATCGCTTATGCGTCGGCCCCCATCCTGGGGGATCACCCCCATCCTGGGGGTTCACCCCCATCCTGGGGGATCACCCCCTACCCGATGACACACCCGCCCCGTTTCCCGTTCACTGATTGTTGTTTTTCCTAGTTAGAGTTGAAATCTGGAATGAATTCAGGCATCCCAACTCGTTAAATTATGAATCATTGATGGCGTGAACAACTAGGGTCAGACAGTATCAACGAGATTAAAAGAAAACTATAGTCTTACATTTTGGCATTTTACCGATCCTATTAAAAGCAACCACCCGTCGTAGAACTCTTCACAATTATTGTGGAACACAATGTGATATATATATATATATATATCAGCGAGATATTTTTGTTGTTGACAATTTTATTGCAAGATAAAAACACAATTCAATTCACGGAACTTCCTCTTTTGACAAATCGAACTTGACATGACAACCACAATATGAAGAGGCGCACTATTACTATTGGCCAACTCGGTTTAAAGGGGAATATCGTCGTGGCTGAATAGGCGCCCTCTTTCGGCAGTATGCGCAAAATCGAGGCTCGAATCCAAGGCGAAACCTGCCTTGTGTATTTGAATCGGGGTGTAGGTCTTATTCGCTATTAACAATCAACTGAAGATTGCTCGCAGAATTATAGACTTTGTAGGCAGACACTTTCTCACGGTATAATGGTGGAACCATAAACGGGGATAAATCAAGAGTTTTGAAAAGTGTACACCATTACATAGACCCTCTCCGGCCAATCTTTTGTTTCTTAGGTAGTCTTGAGAAACCCCAACAATATAAATAACTTTGGTTTATTATCCTGAGGCAATGATAGCTGATAAATCTTGACACTCGATTAGTGACACTCGATTAGTGAAAAAGGAAGGACCGCTGCGAACAGGAATATCTGCATCTGCTACATAATGCCCCACGTAGGCCTATAGAGGGCGTACTTGCTATATCTCGTGTGGTTTTTACACTACGAATTATTATTTCGAATCTACAGGTTTTACCTCGCTAAAAGGTCGGCTATCGACTCGTGACACGTTTTATGACGTGCCTCGGTGCGATTGTTCTACTAACCGCAAGAAATTATTGGCTTTCCAGTCTTTTTCCTTTGACTCTAAAGTTGAAAACTTTCTCGACCCCCGGGTCCCACTTTACATTCTAGCACGTAGCGGAATGTGGGAGGGAAATATTTCTGGGTACAAATATTAATAAGAATCCAAATCGTTTGATATCGCCGGATATCTTCACGGCGCCCTTATAACTTCTAAATTATGCTGAAAATACTGCTGAAAACCCTTCCTCCCCACAGTAACTCCTTTCATAAACCTTCGTCACCGTATCCATCGTTTAATGATACGTCACGTGTTACAGCTCGTTGATAATAATCCCGCGTCAGAAGATTTTGGAAATTCAAAAATCATTAAGTTTCAAGAGGCATGAATGTATTGACGATTCTTTAGCACCGCTCACGCTGTGCGCGCACGACCAGACGGTATTCGCCGTGTGCGAGTTTGGCGCCTTTTTTTTGGTTCTAGCTTTGTCTTGATCAATTGTGAGTAGGCCAACTAGAATTACTACTCTGTTGGTAGTAATTAGGCTGGAGCCTTGCCGCCCTCTCGTCCCTTTACCGTGGTTGTAGACGTGTTTCCTAAAGCATAACCTCTCACGCTGCGTGTGTAATATAACCCCAATCCGTGACTGAAGGTAACATAGAAATTTTCGTAAACATATAGTAAATCTTGTATATAATAAATATTTAATAAATCAGTGGTAATTCTGATATTATTGAATTGTAATCAAATTGATATGGTAATGTTCACTTATTAGCCTATTAAGCTTATTATTCATTTTACTATTTTTTGTATTTATTTGTTTAATATGAACCAATTTAACTTCATTTATTAAATTTTATTAGTTTCATTTATTTTCCGGCACGATCTAGTTCAAAGATCAACTTGCCCTTGTCGATTCATAATATAATCTTTTTACTCTAAAACGGAATTCATACGGGCGAAAATGAAACTCATGGAGTGATGAAACCTCGTCTACAGCAGAAGCCAGTAAAAACAACCTTGTTCTCGATATAGTACAGTTATTTCTCTTTTTATTTTAAATAAATTGTATTCATACTAGTAAACAGGTTTTAGCAAACAAATCGTGAACTGAGTTTACAATGATCTAGTTTAATCATGACAAAAATACTGCCGTGTTTTCTGCCCAAAGGTGCCACTGTATAATCTTTTTCAAAGGAATTCATGAATTTGTCCCTTTTATGTGATTTTTGAGTGACGACATTGTTATAGACGATTATTTGTATTAAAAACACCATAAGATAGCAACGTTTTAATCTTTTCCTAAGTGAATTTCGCCAGTCGTCAATCATCCGCGCACATTGTGTGCACACACACACACGCACACACACACACACCCCTCCACCCCTCCACCAACACCTTTTCCTTGGTAAGTTCTTTTCAACGATTCATCGCGGTATGTTTTGCGAGTAAGCATCGTCCCAGGTGCGCCGATGTTTTCCTACCCTTGAGAGGAGCCGCTTCGTACCCGCGCGGTGCGTGCTCGCTGCGCTCTGCATTGCCCCGTGATTTACACCTTGTTTGGACGTGCTGTCACAATATTGCCAGCGATCTCGCTGATCGATGGCTTATTGCCGGGGAATTATTTAGGGAAGGGGTTTGTTTTCATGAAGTCTCGTTAAGAGGTGTCAATCAGATATATCCAACTGTATGAAATTTAATGAGGATGACATTTACTTAGGTTTGTTGAGTGGTAGATGGTAGCGGACCGCGCTGGGGGCACCTCCATAAAGAGTTGATGTAAAAACAGTTTCGTGGGTCATTCGCTAATACTTTTGAACGTACATGTACCCAGGCCAAATTAGCCGCACCCTAGAAACAGAAACAAGAATAATTCTGTTACTGAATTCTCCAGGAATACCATTTATTTATTTGTTTATATCGACTGAAAGAACCGAAACGATTTTGATTTGATATAGTAATATATTGGTGTCAAACTTCGCATTTCGTTTCATGAACAACGAATGTCTCGAATGTCCGGAAAAAAAGGCTAATTATAAGGGAAAACACAAACTACTTCTACTGTAAGCAAAATATCAAATGTAGGCAACAACAAAAACAGACGAAAAAAGTGACTGCAAATGAAAAAAAACCCAAACAAACAGACAACGATAAAAACCTTCATACCAGAGACTTGATTCATTTTTGCGGCATGAGAGGTTGCATAAAATGGAATGAATTAGTCCACTTCAAATTGTTTTAAAAAGTATGGACGGAAACGGTTTTGTTTTCACTCGTTTGGACATGTCACCTATACTAGCCTAAGTACGTTTGAGTTATTAGGTGCGACAACCGCGTGACGTTATTGAAACCACAATTATCAGTTGCCATAGAAACATCCTTATTCACGATAGAGGTTGATACCTCTCTCGCTGTCTCTGGTACAACGGAGACGTTTCTCTGGAACATCTTAATGTTGAGATGCCCGAGGCATTGTCACTTCTGACAGGCTTGTCTTGCTCAAACTATTAAAATACGTATTTTGTAATAGCACACAGGGGAATCTATGTTGATTTGTACGAACGTGCACCCGAAGGAGACGATTCACTGAAATGTCTATATAAACAAAGAAGAAGTATAGGATTCGTTGCCTAGGTAACATCATGGCTCCCTGTTGTGTCCGCGCCGTAATTCCCATCTCAAGAAGACAGTAATATCAGTTGACCTAATGCAGTAGGGAAAGGACCCTGCAGGGTCTATACATATTTTCAGTATCAGTATTGCGTTGTGTTCCCAGTATACCCGTAGTCGGTCAGTATACTATCAAGGGGTTTGTACGGGTAGTTCACAGCTTATTCCACAACCCCAGACATTGTCTACAAATTGCCTAAATAATTGAGTTTTCTTTATAGAACTAAATCTGCTGGGGTTTCTGGTTGATGTGGCCTAGCGGTCTAAGTGCATTGTATTCTATAGACAAAAATCGCCACATGACCGGCACTTGTGTCCTCAAGCAAGACACTTTACCCATAACTGCTCAGTCTGTCGTGTCAGCTGTAAAAATGGGTGTACTTTGAGGGTAGTGGTCGTTCACTCGTCACTGTTCACTCAGTGCAGCGATGGCTGTATATACTCCCCAGGGAACAAAGACAGTTATTGGAATGATATTGGCCTACTGATCAGGAGTAATAATAATGTTAAGCGCAATGATCATTATGGAATTGCGCTATATGGGTATTAAGTATTTGTTTTATTAACACAGACCCGTGTGTTGCTCTAAAAAACGCTTCAAACCGACTCTTTGGAGGTGTACACAATTTAATAAACTGCAGGAGATTAAGCCGTTTATGTGTTGAGCGATGAGGGCGCCATTCACATTAATGGTTAGAAAAGCGGTTAGGACCAGTTTGGGTCAGATAAACTCATCATTTGTATTCCTCCTGACACATGAATGTGCCAATGCAGTTTTTGTTCACACCGATCGTGTGACTATTGATGACGCATCAACATCTTCGAAGAGGTGTCAACATTCGAGATGGACGAAGGGGGCACTCCAGGTCAGAAGAAATGAGTGAACCTTGTCGGTGTGTAGTTGACTTCTTATAGCTTCGGGGCGTTGACTTGTTTGCTAGCGGCTCCGGCCGATGCCCCCTTGGGGCATCGGGCTGGCCCCCCTCCGCTGCCTGTCTCCCGGTACCTCCGCTGTAGGTCTATCGTCCGGCGGCTAGTCGTGGTTCTACACTAGTTTTCAACGAGCTATATAGCCGTGTTAATCCACGGTTCTAACCGAATTGGTCTACCGAAGATACCCACCACCTGTCCACGGTACACGGACCGATGACATTCGGATACAAGGGTGGGTGGGTGGATGGGTGGATTGGAGGAAAAACAACCATGGAATTTGAACAGCTTCGGTTTGTGAATGACCGAAGTGTGAAAATATTCCCTTTATTTGTCTTGTTCCCCCCCCCCCCCACTTTTTTTTATAAAATTGGACGGCCGCTGGGAATTGGGATCAAGCTTGTACTATTGGTGCGAGGTCAGGGATACGGAAAGGGCCAACAGCCTAGAGGCGCTCGAACTCATCAGCGAACCGAACCAAAGTGGAAATCACTTATTTTCTTTTGAGGGGAGACAAGTCTTAACCAACAGTCAACTCGGTCCTATCTACAACCGCAAATTAGTCATTTGGCATTTTGTGCATTCCCTTTTTATACTCATTATCTCCAATAGTTATCAACAAATCTGTTTTCAAATCAACAAATACATTAACATATATGAGCCGAGCCTGTGTGACATCGGATCAGCGGTGAAGAGAAAGACACACAGTCACAAACATAGAGGTTTATATTTCCAGAAAAGTGGACCAAGCGATACTGGTAATACATTAAGGTTTTTGCCTCGCTAACGTATTCGGGACTCATGATAATGGTAATGTCTAAACACTTGCGGCAAATGGGTTCACTGTCTTCAGTTACGTGCGTGATAAACTGGGCCACTGAGCGTTAAACGCGACCACTCGGGGCGAATCGCCGTGCACCGTTCAGCCAAAACAGCCGACTGCTAGCTACGTTGATTGGTCTAAGCGCGGCCAGGTCTTCATGGTCAATGAACCGCATGGGGGCGGTACGCCGTCGCGGCGGTATGCCGACGAGGTGTTCGTACGTGTCCAACTCGATGTTGTCCCTTGTTTTTGTAGCCCAAACACAATGTCATTGCCCTGGTTATCTGGATAGTTAGTCAGTACTGATAGCCTTTATCAGGCCAACTATGGGGAAGTTTTGAACACGGATGTTGCTCAGATAATGTACAGCTTAGACGTGCAATCGGTCAATGGTTCTTGTTCTCTGTCTTCGGGGCATCATGAAAGAAACTTTCTAGCCGCAACCAGGACCTCCATACCTCGCTCTGTCAGTTGGACGGTTTGTTGATCCACAACTCTTGGCGGTTACAGTTTACTTGTATGTGTGTGCGCGGCAACGGAAGTGGCCTATCGCAAAAAGGCGCATAAACCGACAGAGGGCGCAAGGCTGACTGAATCATGACCAATTACTGATTGTGTGTTCCAACGGGTATAGGAACTATAGTTAACAGTAAATGGTCGTATACTTTAGTCACTGATTCCAATCACGTAACAGTCGTACGTTATACCTGCAACGGATGACAAATTCCCCAAAACAATTCGAATTCACGAATTAGAAAAGAGAAGAGTAGCCATTAAGCACCAACACTCAATGATTTTATTGTTTCACGGTGTACCCAACATTTACACGGAGTTAAGTGCACGAAGTCATTTACAGTAATCCATGAAATCAATAATAATAATATAATAATAATAATAACAATAATAACAACAATATCTATCATACTATTACAAACGTCAAACGCTTTGAAAATGATACACGACAGTAACGTAAGATTATAATAGGACAATATAATAATGGTAATAAAAATATGACACAATTCGAAGTATTCCTACCGAATTGGAGTTTCCCATCTCTTCCCTAACAGATATCGCACATGTTAAACTTCGTGTTAGTTTTTACGTCAATAAAATTGATTACTTTTGATGATGTAGTAATAGAAGACATGCTTACTTCCAATCTTGCAGGAATACTGTAAAACCCACTGCAACATTATATTTTCCCCAGAAATAAAATGGAATTACAACAATACACCTCAAACAGAAAACACGTATAAAGCTGTATAATAGATATATTTTCCCCCACAAAGTATAAACTGAGTTGCACTATTTACACAATATTCAAAAAAATAGTATACATTATGTAATAAAGGCGCACAATATTTATGTTAATAGTAATATTTATACATGTTTATGATGTTTTATACATTTCTATTATAATAGTTTACGACACAGATTTTTGCTCCATTTTGAAAGACAATTAATACAGGTCTAAGTTTCTTTAACTACATTATTCACTAATCTTTTGAATGTATTATTGTTGTCCACTCTGCGGCAATAATTAACTCCTATTCGTCGTTTATTTCTTACTTCAACTTCGATAAATGGGTGTACAAACCGATAACCGGTTTGAGGGAGCGTCGAGAAGCTTTTGGGTTGGCGAATGTCCTTTGATCAGTCAGTTGGTCCATTTGTCTGGGTGTCCGTCTTGGTGTGCTGTCGTGCTGTCTGTTCCTGCCTGTCTGTCGTGCTGTTTACTCGGATGTCGAACTGTCTGAGATCAGTCTCTGGACATGTCTCGTTGTCTGTCTGTAGTTCTGTCTTTAGGCCGTTCTGTCTATCTGTATGTCTGTATGTATGTATAGTGGAGTACCGATACTGTCTGTCGTTCTGTCGTTCTGTCGTTCTGTCGTTCTGTCGTTCTGTCGTTCTGTCTTTCTGTCTGTCTTTCTGTCTGTCGTTCTGTCTTTCTGTCTGTCGTTCTGTCTTCCTGTATGTCGTTCTGTCTTTCTGTCTGTCGTTGTCTTCCTGTCTGTCTTTCTGTCTGTCTTTCTGTCTGTCATTTTTTTTGTCTGTCGTTCTTTTTGTCTGTCGTTCTTTCTGTCTGTCTGTCTTTCTGTCTGTCTGTCTGTCTGTCTGTCTGTCTTTCTGTCTGTCTGTCTTTCTGTCTGTCTTTCTGTCTGTCTTTCTGTCTGTCTTTCTGTCTGTATTTCTGTCTTTCTGTCTCTCTTTCTGTCTGTGTATCTGTCCGTCTTTCTGTCTGTCTTTCTGTCTGTCTTTTTGTCTGTCTTTCTTTCTTTCTGTCTTTCTGTCTTTCTGTCTTTCTCTCTTTCTGTCTTTATGTCTGTCTATCTGTCTGTCTTTATGTCGGTCTTTCTGTATGTCTTTCTGTATGTCTTTCTGTATGTCTTTCTGTCTGTCTGTCTTTCTGTCTGTCTGTCTTTCTGTCTTTCTGTCTTTCTGTCTGTCTTTCTGTCTTTCTGTCTTTCTGTCTGTCTTTCTGTCTTTCTGTCTTTCTGTCTGTCTTTCTGTCTGTCTTTATGTCTGTCTGTCTGTAAGTCTTTCTGTCTTTCTGTCTTTCTGTCTGTCTGTATAGGTTTGTCTGTCTGTCTGTCTGTATAGTGTAGTGATGTCTGCCTGTGTTGACACACAGTTCAGTCCTTGTTGTTAGGTCATTTAATTACGTTTGAACAAAAACAGCGTAGTTTGATGATTGGCTGTCATAATATTCCCTGGTAAATATAATTAAAGTCTTAGTACGCATGTAATGTGCACATTTGTAAACCCAATGCACTCATACACGAGTAGCATTACCCCATCGTGGTAGGCTCTAACTCTAAACGCCTTTTCTTTGGAATGATACGAATAGCAAATAATTCACCAAAGACGCTTAAAATTGGAATAGGTGGCCCTCGTATGGGCGTGGAGCTACGCTTCCCAAGCGTCCGTCATACTTCTTTCACCAGCTAAGAATCGTTGACGTCTGTTCACCTATATAGCCCACGGACTAATACGCCGTTTTTATAATGTATGTTATTCTGTTGCGTACCTTCGTCACAAAGATTGCTCGGACAAGCGTTGGGATTGTCAAGAGCAACCCTTGCTCTTGCACGCCTGCGCAATAATGATTGGTTGCATACACGTTAACCCAATTTCCAGGTTCTTCATTTGCATAAAAATAGTTCATTATAAATAGGTTAGCACAACAGAGGGCGCTGCAAGTAGCTGATACAACATTTGATGAAAGAAAATTCGATAAAATAAAACAAAATTTTCAATGGTACGTTATGAAGCGCAATAACATATAGCTCTTTACAGTTTATATTTAGTTCGTCCGTCTGTCAATCATTAACTGTCCGTCCAGTTGTCGGTCCGTCTGCCTGCACTATTCCGTATATCCGTCTACCGGTCAGGAAGTACAACATCTGACATGCCTCTTTGCTCGTCAGTCTGTCCGTCCGTCTCTCGGTCGGTCTGCCCGTCAGTAGTCTGTCTCTCAGTCTGTCCGTCAGTTTGTCAGATTCTGTGGCGCTGTCAATTTTGTGGATGTCGGCGAATTTGTTGATAGGAGTACTAGTCGTTTCGATATCGAAACCGACATCTCTTTTCTAAAAAGCTCCATGCTGTTTAATGTCAGATGTCATCACCGGTACCGCGCCGACTGAGGTTTTGGGAAAGTTTCAGTCTGTCGTTCAGTCTGCAATATGTCGTTTCCATCCTGTCAGCACCGACATTATCTGCCAGCTGTCATCACCGACCGATTAAAATGGGACCGTTTTAGTCCGTCTTTTCAGTCCGTCTTTTCAGTCCGTATCTTCAGTCCGTATCTTCAAGTCAGATCTATACATCCAGGGATTTATATTCACGAAGAAGGGGCGAACTCTGTGATCTGAGTTCACAAAGCAGATCCGCCACTCAATAATTTAATCAGAAGTCGTGGGTTTGAGTTGTACTAGTATTTCCTCAGATAAACTACTGGGTGCCTAGGATGGTTTTTCCCCCATGGGTCGTGCACGAAAAGAAAAGGAAACCTAACAAAAGAATTAAATAGAACACAAACAAATTCCAATAATATTACAATAGGGAATATAATATTATACAGATAACGTCTATAACAAAATTCACAACCTATTTTTTCTTAAATTAATCAAAGGAAAATTAGCTTTTATATCATACATCAGTAAAGCAAGTTTGTCCGGCTACCATTACACCGGTGGTATTCAAACTGCTCGGGGTCAACCTTGGTAGACGGTGGCGCAGTGGTACTTTATTCGCCTTCACCACTGAAAGTCCAGGGTTCGCATCCCGGAGATGACATGTGAATTTGGGTTTCGGTCCCTGCCCGACCTCTTTTTGAACTTTTTGTGTAATTTAGACAGGATAAGATGTTATATTTATCTATTAATCGAAAGCGCTGATTGCTGAGTAACATTGCTGTTAATATAATGTGATTATTTTTTCTTCAAATGTTGTTGCGACCCTCTGGAATTGTGTGGCGACCCTAACAATTGTGGCGACCCCCTGGTTTGAATACAACCGATGTACACCAACGCCAATGAACTCATTGAACAGAACAGACAACGAAACGAAACGTAGTCTAGGCAAGACCGTGTTAACACACTATCCGACTGACACGATCAATCCACAGCGGGCGCTAAAATCCACGTTACGCCCTCTGTCGATTGATTGCGTCGTGTTATTTGGTTATACACTGACCAAGACTACACGAAACGGTGTTATCAGAATCGTATAACAAAATAGTAATACATTATTTATTCACAAATTACCCAAAAAAGGTTTACCAAAAAGGGAAAACTTTTCATTGTACAGTATGAAGCGATTGGTCCTTCGCATAATTACACTCACGTCATTTCACTCGCAAAATTACTTCGATAAATCGTCCCCAAAAATGTGTATGAATAAATGTTCCCGTAAATTTCCATACATATAATACGGTTAAGATTATTATTATTTTTAAATTATAAACAAGAATTTGATTCACTAAACTATATATATATAGATGCGTCATTTCATGACAAGAATTTAATATCCACTATCGCCATATGAATTATTATAAACTCAATGTAATTTTGCCTGAAGTGACGGATAGAAATGTATATACTTATGGGCGTATCTAGAGGGGGGGCCCAGGGGTCCGGATTCCCCTTTTTTCTGGGAGGAAAAAAACGTTGGGGTGTATCGGTGGAACAAGCAACTCACCAGACACATTGTGCACTTA
>JAVCKS010000015.1:277989-292309 GCA_032273685.1 Pteraster tesselatus | reverse complement strand
GTAGGCGAGGGTACCATGTAGGCGAGGGTACCATGTAGGCGAGGGTACCATGTAGGCGAGGGTACCATGTAGGCGAGTGCTTATACTCGTTTACTAGGCTGAAGTCTGTATAAGGAAGAGTCGAATGGCGAAAACAAAATGCCTGGGGTTTAGATTGTTACGCTTATAGTTCCTGTGAGTTAGAGATATGTACTTGCGAGAGTAGTCGTCTATTGTTTGCCTTTATGAGGACCGTCTTACGATGCCAAATTTATCGACTTTTTACTTATGATTTAGGGAGAGTAATTAGGGAGGTTTACAGGGAGGTGGAGATTTGACTACAAATCTTCCTATTTTTTGAGGGAAGGGATAGGGATTGTAAATAGCTGTACTTTTTTCCTCCGTCGTCGTGGATAAATTGTTTTATTATTCAAGAAATATTGTCTTTGGCTCCTACTCTAAGAATTGTCATGCAATATTGCCAACGTTTTTTTATGGGCCGTTGGGCCGTTTGGCTGTAGTTTTTTTGGGTGGATCATACTAGGTTTTCGAATTATTATAAATCTGTGTTTTATCGTGTAATTTTTGTTGGGTTACTGTTCTATATATAATGCATACACACACACATACACACACAGCCGCAGACACACGCACGAACACACACACGAACAACAATTGTAGTAAAATACAAAACTCTACTTGGATATAGGCAATAATTGTGGTGAAATGGACACCGTGTGTTGCCATGAAGACACAAATGTGTATAGTCACGCTATAATAGACTGATGTTATGGACGTGACCATGTTTGGCCCACGGAGAAAACACCTGAAGTTACCGTGAGTGCATTATGGGATTTTATTTATGGTTATCTGCAATGCATGGAAAACACAAACAATATTGCCTGTTTAATGGTTGCCGGCACTACTCTGTTTTTGTGGATACGTGCAATGGAATCTTCTGTAAATTGATGAAGTCGCGACAGCCTATCCATGTGCACTGATCGGACGCTGAATGGGAAACCAATGGATGTGAATTCGTCATCGCAATGGAACCAAATGTATTGGAACACTTTTTTGTCGGATATTGGTCGGAATCGGAGGAAGTAACCGGAGGAGGAGCGGTGCTACATCTTATTGTTGGTCTCGGAGACACGATGAACGGTTAATACTGGAGCAGTTAAGTGTCGTGAATGCAATGGATATCAGTGCAACAACAACGTTAACCAGTGATTATATTTCTGCCGTCGTTAGAATGTGGAGAGAGAGAGCACCAAGTGGAGGCTTGAAAGCGAACACAAAGTGCTTCGTTGGAAGGATACAGTATTGCAAGAATGTGCAAGGACACCGTGGGAATTGATTCAGGACGTGTGGATATACGGCGGCGATATTTGGACGACGACAATGAGGACATCGACGACAATGACAACAAATGGTGCAAAAGAAGATCAAGAACTGAAATCGTTTGTCGACGACGAGTCAAGATTGATTGATGCCCCCCCCAAAAAAAAGTGCAATTTAATTGATTGTTTTTTTATAAATACTATCATGAGTTTTTGGTAAGATATAAACACTGCGGTATTTGAAACCCACCAAAGGTGAACAAGTTTTAATAGATAATTTAACTATAATACGAGAAAAAAAAAGTCAAGGTAAAAAAACAAAAAAAAATTAATACAAAAAAACATTAATAAAACTGAGTACCCTTCAAATAACTGTCTGCGTGTTTTGATGGCTGAAAAAGGCTACTGAAATTAACTTAGTTGTCTTTCATTTCTAATAATATAAATACCAACCGTTTGGACGTTTCAACACTTGTTGTACAGCATGTATTTTGTATACTGCTTATTTTTATTCTTTCCCTCGTAAATTCAGCGGGAAACACTTTTTTTTAATTTTTTTTAAATAGATTTTCTTCTGTCTTGCTACTATTAAAACGATCGAAGATGACAGATAAAAGAATATTTTCTAAACTGTTGGTTATCTTTGTATTGGGAAAATGGACTTAGTGAGACAGCCGTGTCTTGAGGATGGTAATTGGATAGTGCCTCTCTTTAATGTACGTTAATGTAAAGAATTACTGTAAGACACTTTTAATGCTAAGTGGTATTGTATTTTGTATTTTGTAAATATGAAAACAATCCAGCCAAACGATGACTGCTCACCACCAGTTACATATATGCAAATATGTAGGGTTTGTGCAAGGTTAGAACATCCAAAATTATTACTAACAAAAAAATCAAAAAAAAAAGTACAAAAAAATACAAAAAAATATCAAGGATCATTAAAACAAATTTAAGAAAATAATGTTGTGGGTTGTAATTTTCTACAATATTTAAGTATATATATTTTTTGTTTTTAATAATTTTTAATTATTTTTGGGGGAAGTGGAATTGTGTCGACCTTTATGCTGTGTGTGCAAAACTTTCAAATATAAATAGTTTTTGAATTATTCATGCTGTGACTGTTCCGTTAAATATTTTTGTATTGATTGATTGGTGCAAGCTGTTCGGGCAATCTGTCCAGATATAGAACAAACGGGACAACAACAAAACTTGTTAAAGAAATCGTTTAGTTAAAGCATTATCACTACAAATGTCAAGCACAAAGCACAATTGCACCCACGAGTAGACCGTTGTTTTGTGGTTTGCCTAACTATCAAATGTTGACAGCACAGTTGACTTATACTCATCTCAACCTCTACTATTGCAACGTGCGTAAAATGAATTTCCAGCGTTCAGGTTAGAAATAAATATTCTTGCGTGTATGCACAAAGTACCAGACAATTTCATTCACATGAAATCATATTTCTGTCTATTCGTTATCTTCCCAGCCCACTTGAAGTTCTTTTGAATTACTGGTATAATTTGGTTACCAGTTCATGTGCATAGGCCTGTTTATCTAGAGGGATTGTTGATCGTCTAGATCAGAGTTTACTATCAGCATATATATCTGGTTATTTACATAAACACTATTGTTGCACACTTCAAGTACAGACAAGCTTTCAAGAAACCACTTTATCCAGAAAGAAAAACGGTACACTCATTGCACTACCGATACTTAAAAATAGCTTTATAACGTCATTTTTCATTTTCTGTTTACTCCAAAAAAAACAAAAAAAATTACTTTGAATAACAAAATGTACACTGTACCATCTCATAAATCGTGGCAAAATGTACAAAACACGCAAAATAACATTTAATTATAACCCAAACAGTAAATGGTAGTTTATTTCCTAATAATCCACACAAAATGATTCAGATAATTCCTATTAATAATGCAATTTAATGGCATCCTTGGGTAAGGCACCAACCAACTCCAAAATCATTCTTTATACGCAGCTGATTATTACAAACGTGTTCTGTTTTATTAAACAAATATCGATGAAATATCAATCGTGAATAAGCTATATAATAATGTAAATGACAAAAGTGTACATTTGGATTTGATATCGGATGAAAACTGTCTTGCAATTAAAAAAAAAAATGTATTACATTGTATCCAATGATATGGACGGAAAACTACAACTTGCAAAATAACATCAGGGTATTATGAACGAAGGAAGCACTTATATGTGTAATGTTTTTATGGATGCATCAAGCGCATACAAATTTCGCTCAGTACTCTTGAATTTTCTGTGAAGCTACCCTTTTTTTATTTTTTATTATTTTTTCTGTCTAGGCTTTTGCTGCGGTTGTGTCTCGCTTCCAAACACATTTTATACGTGCTGTCAAATTGCCTTTGCCTAAACTCATCAGATGTAGCCTTGTTCTTGTAATTTAGAGTTTTTCTGTTTTTTGGGGGGGTTTTTTTTTGCCAGGGAATTGTTGGTATGTAGTGCTAAATACACGTAGGTAATTAATTGATTAAAAAAAGTCCTGGCAGTATTCGTACAGGGTTTTAGGATTACAATGCAATTGAACATGTTTGTTCATTTTGGTTCTCTATTCGCGATGATTACAACAACTTAAAATATCTACAAATTGTATAAAAACCGGCGTGTTCATAATATTGGAGAGGAAAAAATAACTTGATTTCCTTGAAATTTATCAAAATAATTTTTTGAAAAAACCCATTAAATATATATGTATATGTATATGTATATGTATATGTTTATATATATATTATATATATATTCATATATATATATATATACTAAATATATATATATATATATATTACAAAAGAAATGTACTCTTGGTATATTATACACACAAATATAAATCATCCTTGGTAAATCGTGATTATTTATGAAAACCGTTGATATGAATGCAAATTATTTGTATGCTGCCGGAGAGATTGTCTCTCTCTCTCCTTTTTGTCAAAAGCAATGCCCAGATGCAGTGTTCTTTTTACCCAAACTAACAATGTTTGCGTTATTATTCATATTTATTCATTATTATTTATATTCGGCAGTGATTGATGAATATGATTGGTTGTTGGTTTCACAACATCGGCCAATCACAACAAGTGATTATAATTATACCTGAAATCTAAGCCTGCCAGATCGGATCGATGTGCTTTGTACAATTGAACTTTTTTTTACGCATATTGTCCGTTTGATTTTTGTTATTTTCTAAAACTGAAAAACTAATTTAGTATAAATATATACACCAAAGCCGTGCAGTACTTTCCTTTGTTACTTAATTAAAAAGAGAAAAAAAACCTGTACACATTACGCATTCCTCTTGTTGGTTTTTGAATTTGTAACTTATGTTGTCGGCTTTGGGAAGATAAAAAATATATGCAAAGTAATTTTGTGCTGGTATATTACGTGTGTTTGCTAATGCTTGTGTATACATTTTTTAACATGTTGTGAAGCATTTTTTCTGGTCAGGTTTTCAAAAAATAAAAAAAAATAAAAAATTCCCCCCTAAAAAAGAAATTTATGTAGAAATATATTATATTTAATTTTAATTAATTCGTTTTTTTTGTTTTTTTTAGTATGGAGAAAAAGCTGAATTTCGTGTTTTGAAAAGGTAATAAAATAAAAAGACCAAAAAAATTGTAAAAAATTAAGAACATGAAAATAGTACAATGCCATTGCTGCCATTACTCCACTTGAAATGATGAAATGACTGTTGTGATCCAAATAAATAAAATGTGCAGTCGTTTATTCTGAGTCGTATATTTTTGAGGTAGAATTTTGTTGTGCAAATTGAGGTACGACCGACCATACATCCAAATTGATTCAAACAACCACTTTATCTCCACCTAAATCAACATGTGCATTTTTGTAGGGGCAACATTGGGTACATTTCCGTAGTTTTTTAGTCAAAATAACTTCAATTAGCAGATAACTTACATTTTAAGAGAGCTAGTACAATTAAGTATGTGATTGTATTTATTCTTTAAAAACTACATTATATAACTAAAATTATATATAAATAGAGAAATATATGAACTTGGTTTTGTTCCTCCCAATTTTTCACATGTTTCGTTTACTAATAATATATATAAATGTAAGTATGTAACAAATTATATTTATTTTGGTAGAACCAGCTTTGGTTTTTTTTTTCTAATTCCTATTTTGATTAGACTAGTGTTCACAATGCCGAAATTTCATGAACAGAATAGTTTCTGTTGTTAAATTTTTACCGTCTGTAAAGAGACAAAAAACCACATGCAGAGTTTAAAAAAGAAATCCATCCGCATAATTTGAAAACAAATTATCACTTCTATTTGAGCAATAGTTCTGATTATTCGTAGTCGTGGTATCGGCATTCGGCCAACTCTTTAGAAAATCGTTTCACACCGCATCATGTTAATGGTTACTAAAGTTACTATACTGTGCATGACGTAGATTGGGTTTTAGTTCATGTTTTTTGGGGGGTTTGTTTTGATTCGAGTTGGTATTCATCATTCCTTCGGTTTATTTTCCGTGCCAAGTTTTTATGTATTAATTAAATGAAAACACGTTTTTTCTGGATTTTTTGAACTTGTGTACGAAATATCTTTGTTGATTACGTATGTCCAATAGATATATTATATTTGATTATATTGTGTACAGGTATTTTTTCTTTTAATATTTGGTGTACTTTTAGGCGGTTGGAAGCCGTAATTTTGTCTATATGTTTATTAATAGCAAGGATGTCATAAATAACGTGACCGTCGTAATAGTTAAGATTGTAAATTTGTGTAGTAAAAAAAATGGGGAAACACCGCTGTACGGGTGATAAACATTATTCTTCTAAAAAAAAAAACGAAACAAAAAGTTGAATATAATCTCTTCCATGCATAAACCGTTTATAAACATCCATAGTGGAAGAATTACAGAACTTAAACAAGTATTAACGATATTCTATTGTGTGTGAGATTGGAATGATTGATTGTGGTTGTTTCCTGCAAGCATTAAGTAAAAAATTGGGAGAGATGACAGAAAAGATTACTGCGATACCGTATTTGTGTGTGTCTGTTAATGTTACATGTTTATAATGATCACCCATGTTTTATAAGGTATTTTATTGTTGGTATATTGATGATTATTGTAACACCGTACTACTACTTATAGATGGCAATAGGTTTACTATCACCAGTTGATGACCATTACTGTTGATTTGTTTCATATTAAGTTTGCTTATGTTTTAGTTTTTTATATAAATACTATACATGTGTAATTGGTTTTCGTGTACCCCTCTCATTAAACCCTACATTATTCTCGTTTAAATCAGTATGTATGGTGGTTATTACAATGTACATGTACATGGCCTTAATTCTATCCACTTTTTTACTCTTATTTTCTTCTTTTCAACTCAACCAAAACTGATTTCTGTCATAACACTAAAATTATATTTACTCAAATAATTAGTAACAAAATTATAAATGTTTTATATATTAATAATTAAAAAAAAAATGCATTCCACAAATAACTACGTGACGGTGATGTCAGATGACGTAACTTTCTAAGCAAATTAAAAAAAAAACTAAATAATCCGAAGGTGCTATTCTATTCAAACAAAACAGAAGGGGAATATTTTCACTCGCAGCAACTTAATTCCGTGCCAGGTAATTAATAGTAATTTTTATTCTGAACTTACTCTGGTTTTTATTTTTTATTTATTTTTTTTTTTTGCAAATGACCCACAAGTAACTCGTGTTATCGCGTTAGTGTTCTTTGGACACAATTATAATAATGTGCTATTTGTTTGTTGTTTTCTTAGTACCTTTAACTACAACTAACAATTTACTACAAGCCAAAGTATATAATCGTTATCAACGCCTTTTTTAAGGAGAGATAGAGGTATTAACTGATTAATTCCAGTTGTATTGACTGGCTTAGCCACCCCCTATTAAAGGGTTCGTCTAATCGTGGTGGTGTCTCTCTCGTAATGTACATTGTGTATCACTACAAATGCCCAGGTGCATTAACTAAAGTTAATGTGTTTACTAATACGCCTTGTGTTTTGCAACTAAAAGGGGAAAAATGAAGAAAAAACAATTGAAATTAACAAAAAAAAATTAAAATTAACAAAAAAAAAATAACTAAAAAACCGAGAGTATAACAATTAATATTTATCCTTACACAAGCTTTGATTCATCTGGAGAAAAAAAATAACTAGATTTTTGTTGTCATTTTGTAAAAAAAAAATATTAAAAAATACCCTTTAAAAAAAATGTTAAAAAATTGAAAAAAAAGTACAAAAAATGAAGAGCTGTAAAACTGTGCAACTTTAATTTTCCACTAGTTTACTTGTCAGCTATGCATGATGGGACATTGAATTTGTAACGTGTAGTTGACGACGCTGTGCAATGCAGGGTTATGTTATTAAGACAGGTATATACTGGTATTCTCGAACTAAACAGTATAAATGAGAGAAAAATAATCTTAAATATGATAACAATTGAAAAAAAAAACAATATAACAAATATATCACCCAAAAAAATAAAAAAATTAAAAAAAATCACATAAAAATAATAAAAGTATAAAAAAAATCAAAGTATGCAAAAACACCATCAAAAGTGCATTGTTCTTTGCCTTCATTATAGGAACAATGTAAAAAGTTATTATAAACTAACGTTTCCACTTTAATTAGAGCGATTGTAGTGATGCAGTGTTTTTCTTTGGATATGGATACTGGTTTTGTACATTACCTTAATTTACTGCTTTTTTTTTTCCTTTCTCGAACTTAGATTTGATTCGTAATAAAAACAAGTTTGGCTGCCCAAATATCACACACACACACACACACACACACACACACACACACACACACACACACACACACACACACACACACACACACACACAGAGCTTTGTAAACGCCGGCAATCGTGGACGTCCTATTGTTCTCACGTGATCCCTCTTTTGTTTCTACTCTAATACATTTCCTGAGCTCCTGCTTCTTTTGTACACGATCTGGAATCGTGGACCTTCGGTCAATCGTGGACCCATTGTTTGCTTTCCAATTCTTTTGTTCGACGTCCACGGTTGCCAGTATATACAAATTCACACACACACACACACACACACACACTAATAATAATAATAATAACAGTGTAATAATTATACAGTTTAAGAAGTAATTAATGTGAAGATTATCAACCATTGGGGTATAAACATCCCAAATAAATTATTGTAAATGATTCCAACTGGAAATGACAAGTTTTAAGTTGTAGTTTAAACATTTCCATTGTTCTGCCAGTATTGTATAATTGTTATTATTGTTTTTGCTTTCTTAATGTAGTTTACAAGTTCACCCACCATATTTGAAATATCGTTTCGTGCTTTCTTTGTATTACTATAAACGGGCAGACACATTTCTCCTGGGTATACAGTAATTAATTTGTCACAATGTCACACAGTGTATTGCTGCTAATAACTTGCCAAAACAATTGGTTTTTTTCCTCTCTCGATCTCTCTCTCTCACTCCTCTCTATCTCTGTAAATATTATGTAATTCATTAGTATGTAAACGGCAACATGTTGCAGACTGAAGCTTACTATTATGTACGTACAATATTGTGCCTATATTTGAATATACTTCAGCCAGCTGGAACGTATCTAGCAGTTGGACTTGAAGGCAATTTGTCGCCCTCTTGTGTGGGGCCCTTTTTGTTTTGGGGTCGTTTTGTACTGAATGGTATAAAACACAAAGATGCAATCACAAACAAGGGTTTTATTCAATGTTAAAAAAAATTTCTGAAACTGCTGATGCAGTGTATTATGTACACTAATAACAACACAACTACAAACCGTGTGTGTAGGGTATTAAAGTCCATGTGTCTCCGTTACGTCAATTAATGTACCATCTAACGTACTCTTCCTTAACTTAGGTTATCTTCAAAATACCAAAATTTGAAATAATAAAATACAACATTATTAGGAGTCGTGATGATGATAACATAAAACACGGTTAGAACTATTTCTGCAAAATAGGAAATCAGATGTTCTCTTTTCCTCACAAATATCACATTATGTGAATCATCTACTCCTGAAAATTCCCACGATTTTCTGTGGGGAAAAATCAATTTATTTTAGGAAATAGAAGAAATGCTTGTTTCCAATTTTGGAGAAATTTACATCTAATCGTGTTATAATAATACAGTAGGTGGTACATTTTTACCGACGTAACCGGAGACACCACCAGTTCGTAGACTAATGTATGGTCTTATGCTTTATGGACACTAATCGCTGCAACATTTACAATAGAATAACTATACCAATTGAACCCGCAACAATGGAAAACGTTTGTCAGCTTTGGCGTACACGTAGGCCTAATATAGGTTTAGCCTGAAATTTAATTTGGAAATGCATGCAGTGAATGACTCGCATGGTGCGAACTCCCGTTCCACGATGGACACCACTGACCAATCTTTACCAGTCTAAAATCGGATTTTTGTTTCTTAAACCTTCGTGATATCGAAGATGGTACCAAATGTTGATATGAAACCGCAAAAAATAAACAATACACAATGTACATAGTATATATAGATACGTACCTCCTATAATATGGTGACTTTTGCATTATTGCGAGGAAAAAATTATTTGATTGCCAATATTTTACATAGCAACAGAAGTCGATTGTAAAAAAACATATGTCTAATATTAAACAACGTTATACAAACAACTTCCATCTCATTGTGCAACAACAAAACAAATTTAAAAGAAATGTTAGCCTTGTTTGGTATAAAAGTTTTGAAAAAAGTATTATTATACGTGGTTTAACGAGATATAAGTTCTATTCTTTAAGGAAACTACATCAAATAATATTATTATGAAATAATTGTACTTTGTATAGTCTGTGACGTCACACGATGCACATTTAACGTAGTGTTTATAAAATGGAGGAGAAAAGAAAATTGTCACTGTTGGCGGCGTTACTGAAGGAAATATTATTGTTGTGCTAAACATAATGAGCATTGCGCGTTGCTGTTATTCTACATTGATCGAGTTAGCCCTGGCGAAGAATGGCCGCCGGAATAGGATGGCGCTGTTCCGATAGCGTTTCACCCGATCGGCATAGCGCCATCTTGTTGTGTCCGCCGTAATTCGAAATGGCTTATTGTAGTTCGTGTGTAGTATGTTGTTATAACGGTCTATAATGAGTGCTTCCATTACCTGCTTTGGCAACATATTTACGTTGTGCGTAGTATGTTCTTATATTAGCCATGAGAACAACCGGTTGTACACAGTCATTATTGTTACGTGAAATGAACTTCCGAACACATAGGAACATAGCCTAGCAGTTATGGTGGTGATGTGTTGACAGTGAATGTACATTTCGTTTGCTGGAGTGACATCTCCTGTCTGCAAATCTACCGCTATTATACAATGTTGAATAATATAACTCGCAGGTTAAACTCATTGGTTGTCTCGATTTGGATGCCCACGTCTCAATCTGGCCAAGATATCCGTTTCCAAGTTTGCAATTCGGTTGTCCAAGTTTCGATTTGGTTTCCCAAGTCTCGGTACGTTTGTCCATGTCTCGATCTGGTTGCCCAAGATATCCGTTTCCAAGTTTGCAATTCGGTTGTCCAAGTTTCGATTTGGTTTCCCAAGTCTCGGTAGGTTTGTCCATGTCTCGATCTGGTTGCCCAAGATATCCGTTTCCAAGTTTGCAATTCGGTTGTCCAAGTTTCGATTTGGTTTCCCAAGTCTCGGTAGGTTTGTCCATGTCTCGATCTGGTTGCCCAAAGATATCCGTTTCCAAGTTTGCAATTGTTTTCATACTAGCGTACTTGAACCACGTTGGGATCGTATACTTTTAGATTAATTTGGAATACATATTAATTAGAAGCTGGTGTATTTAGGTGTAGTTTAAACAACTTTGTAGGGTTGCTACGTGAACTTGGTTTATTGAAGGCAGCTTGTGTATATTGCGACTGCTTTCGGATTTGAAAAGCCTGTAGTTAGAACAATTCAACAAAGTATGTGGCAATAGCGACTTCAATTACGAAATAAAAACCATTGTCTTCCGCCGGTGCATGTACAACAACCAGTTAATTCAACAAACAAAACATTTACAATTCCTTATCGTTCAGACAAAAATTGTGTAACTGTTTTGTATGTGCCGTCGTTACAATAAAAAAAACATATATAAGCTATATTTACGAAAGAAAGAAAAACAAAAATAAATAAAAATGCCACTTTTGATCATGACTTTTTCAATTTAAAATTATATTAATATACGATTTTATGAAAATGTTTAACACCTAAACTTGCGAAAGCCTACAATATTATTACTGTATTGTCGAGACCATAAATCACTTAGTTTTTCCTTTCTGTGGCTTGAATAAGAAGACTAAGATGCAAGTCTAGTGTACACCATTAGAATGTACTTTTGTTATGTGGAATAGCGGGCCATTGGTGTGTGTGTGCTTAATATTTTAGGACCTTGTGAATTGAAACTCAGAGACAATAACTTATCGTTTCTATAAAAAAAACTGTGTCATTATTTTGTGTCTTGCGTCCGATTTAGTTAAAGGAATACTGTCATCAGGAAACTTGGCTTGTATGGTCGCCAATAAGTGTCATTTTAACTACTACCAGTGTTCTCAAAATGCACTACCATTACCAATTAAGAGAATTTCACTACGGTTGTTATGCCGGTGACGCCAATTCTACCCCAAATGGGCCGCGCCATTAAGCTTGTACAGCGACATATCTCCGGCTGCATGCCCTAGGCTGCCTACCCTTATAACAAAATCCAATGGTTTACCATTCAAATCTACCATTCAAAAATACCATTGGTTACCATTGAGATGGCGTTTTGGAACGCTACCATTGAATACCATTTGAACATATCATTGGCCTCACTCAACGGTATACCATTGGTTATACCATTGGCCCCACTCAACGGTATACCATTGATTATACCATTGGCCCTATGGTAACCATAGCGAACCATACATACTGAGTGATACTGAATTAAATAACTGTTGGACACCACTGATTTTACTATTGAAAATATACCGTACAAATGTTTCCCATTCATAACCAATGGTAATCATGAAAATACCATTCGACATTGAATTTTAACCATTGGACACCATTGAGCTTACCATTTGAACCCATTCAGCATCAATGGTTACCATTCTTTACCACTGTTTTTTTTTGTAAGGGATAACTCTACAAGAGGGTATACAATGACGATTTAGCCCTGTTACCATCGTAAAAAAAAGCAACAAACAATGTCAGTAAATTTGGGGGAAAAGCAGACCAGCGCTGCAGCCGAGCCGTCGTACGACTACGAGGTAAAACGTAATGGCTTGACGTGCAAGCAATGTTTTTGGTATGAAAGTATTCCTTAGATTATCAACTCATTGTTACTTTAATTGGAAATCATCTTGAACGTTAGGCAATGGGCAGTGCACCGATTCTATCCTGGAACTGTCAATATTTTGATTTGTCAAACATCGAGCACGCCATATGGATTCCTTTGGGGGGGTAAACTAAGGCGTTGGGCGGGCTTTTTTCTACGAAAGAACAGTATCGACAAACATTGAAAACGGGGTCCCTTTTTCGCATCAATGATTACTGGCAATTACATTACCCAACAATATATTACCCATACATTGCATTCTTTCAGAAAAGGAAAGAAAAACTTTGCATAAAAATGATTTTCCCTCGCGTACTTCGGGTACATTGCATATTTAGTCAAAAATGTACCGATATGTTTTTTTTTGAAAATGAGCATTTAACCAAAAACTCGTCCAAAACCATTGACGTAATATTAAACAGCGCCACCGCGGAGCTTAGTTCTGTCAAGTAATTTCTCTTTGGCCGTTTTGGCTTGTCAACTTTCTAACGATATAAACGTTGCTTTCATTGGTTGAGGTTTACGCTCGTGTGTGTGTTCACTGAAACAACATGCACATACTGGTGGAGGCATTGTCGATTCCTCTGTATTTCTCGCCAAATTGTGAGTACATTTCTTACATTTAGTTTTACGATTTTACGATAATTTTCCAAACAAATTCTAAGCAGTCTCCAATAGTGTTAGCAATCAGTTGCATGTGCAATATCATAAATGCCCCCCCCCCCCCACACACACACACAGTGCAGAGCAATATCAACAATGGACCGACCAAGCGCTTTCAATTAATCCTGCCCAGAGCCGGGAAGACGTTATTTCTTACGGTCCAAAGTTTTTTGCGAAGTTTTTGGGACCGTGTGCATGGGATATTTTTGACCAGAAAAGATCTGATATGATCGGCCGCCGATAACACGCTCGCAAAATAGTTTACTTCAGTTTTTTTTTTATAGATTCCTTATCAGCAGCATTTTCATTAGTCCTGGTGCAAGACGCTTCTCGTTTCTTTCACGAACACCGTGCCGACTCACCAATAGCGGGCGCGAACCATGCCCACGAACCGCCCCGCCTATTCGTGGGCTTACACCCGTTATTGGTGAATCGGCGCGGTGTTCGAGAAGCGTCTTGCACCAAGACTACATTATCATTAATTTTGCCCTTTGTGATAACGAAATGGAGCCATAACACGTTTACTTTGGACACAATCACGTATTGTATTGTGGTCGCTTAGCTTTCTAATCTTTAAAGTACGCCAACTGCTGCAGGCCTAGGTTTACACAACTGTAACAGATAACCTCAGGTATTGACTCACACACGGTGTACATCATATCCCAGGGGTGTGGAGCCTACTCTAAGCGTGTACCGGGTACAATAGGTGTCGAACAAAACTAATGTTGTTCAGTCTCTACAAGGTATTATGTTGATGCAATGGCAAGTCAAACTTTCGCAGGAGAAAAGCATAAAGATGGAAAACGAGTTGTCCTCAGACGCCAGGTCGCTTTGTGGGGATGCATCTCGTTCGTGGCTGGTACGGTCATCGGTTCGGGTATATTCATTTCACCCAAGGGAATCCTAGAGAACACGGGCAGCGTC
>JAVCKS010000015.1:251340-268948 GCA_032273685.1 Pteraster tesselatus | reverse complement strand
CAAATTCAAGCTACAAAGACAGACAATTTTGCGCATACAGGAATGACTCCTCGGTGATGCAGCCGTCAGGTGAGATCTGCTGCCACCAACGGCCATTGACTGAAAGGTTTCTCAATCGCCGCCTGGAGTGATAGAAAAATTACCACTTTTACCACGTTTTTTACACATTTCTGAATGAAATATTTTTAAAATTTCTTCAGATATTTGTAAAATAGCATCTCCTTTTCACGGAAAACAACATCAGAATTGTGATTGATCTTCAGAGTAATATAATTCATCAAATAAAAGAAATAAATTTGCAAGCATGCGCCATGCGCTCTGCTTTGTCATTCACAGCGCCCTTCGTTGAGTACATCATGTGATAAGTTTTCAAAATGTCCCTTTCAATGCTCAACAAATTGCCGGCCCCCTAGCACGTCATTGTTTGCTGCATGGAAGAGATAATTGTCTTATGTGTGTAGGAAGAGTGTACAAGTTTGTGTATGAGTACAAACTAATTAGTTGTTCGGTAACCGCCGAAAACCTATTGAACTGTTCTGTTCTGTTTTGTTTATTTTGTTTTTTTCCCCCTCTTCTCGGTGAAACTTTTCGGCAGAGGATCTCAAAAATTAAAACGCCTACAGTCTTGAAACTTTCATGGGCAAACTATTAAACAACATAATATTACAAACAACAACAATGAGCTGATATGTGGGGGGTTCACATTTTCTGTCGGTGACTTCGAATGGGTTGCCAAGTGACATTTTTGTTTGGCTGGTGGACAGCAGAAAAGAACAAATGGCCTACCGACCGACCTATAACATTTTTTAGGACATTGCCGAACTATTGCCTTGTTTTATTGAATATACATACTTCAAAGCACTTTAATTAAAAAAAGGCCAAGAGGTTCCGTCATTAGTAAAACATTACCGTAATATATTGCCACAAACTTGTTTCTTGCCCCCCAAAAAAATTGAATGTACTCCTGTACATGTATACAACACCATTGATGTTTGGTAGTGCAATTTTGTGAATAAATTAAACATTTAGGGCAACATTTTGTTATGGTTTCATTATTGCATTTGAGTCTTTATACTTTTTTTTAATTGCCTTAATTCTAAAATTGCTGTGGTGCCTTCATTTGGGGTATTATTTTATTATTTTGAGGCACAAAATTATGTGCCCCTTTCTTGCTGTAGTTCCAGAGCTGCATGTACATTCGACTCCCGTTATAACGAACTCGGATAAGACAAAATTCCGGTTATAATGAACACAGTCTTCGGTCCCGGCAAAATTGTGCACATTTCTTTGGGGGAAAGTTCGCTTAAGACGAAAACGGATTGTACGAAATTCCGGTTACAACGAAAGGTTTTGGCAGCCCCGTTGTGTAAAAAAAGCATTGTTAGCGACCCATTTATAACGAACAATAATCCTGGCAGCGGCTTTTTCGTTCAAAGCAGCATTGGTCATTAATAGGTTTTTGTGTGAGTTGTTTCTTTATGTTGCCGATTCAGAATCCTTGCGGACGGAAGGTATGTGCTAATTGGTTTGTCGGCGCACGGTTGATCTTGAGCGCTGTGGTTACCAACTATGGCTTATCATTTTATGTTTGGACGACGTGTGTCAATCACCGATTCGATTGGGCTTTCGCAATTCTCCCATCTCTAGCTTTGTCGGCGCGGCCTAGCCCAAGCCCTGCAGCCTCTCCGTTCGCGTTTGCATGACGTAGAAATCATCAGACTTTAATATCCAATCACAGTGTACACCATCACTTATTAGGTAATGACTCTTGAGGGCGCTTTGTAAACTCGCTCAGACGTGACGTTGCTTCTTCCTCATCGATGATCATTCAATAAATGTCACATCCTTCGTAATTTTTATTTTAGGTTTGTTTTGTACATTTTACGTTCATTTTACGTTCATTTCATTTGTAAATTGTTTTTTTTTATTATTTGATAAATCGCATCCTAAAGAGCATGTTCTAAACTGTCTTCAAACTGCAAACGCCATTTGTGCATCACACAGGTGCACATGCGTGCACAATTGGGCCGTAAACAGGAAACCGGGTAATACGCAATTCGGATACAACGAAAAGGTTTACTTGTCCCGTCGATTTCGCTATTACGGGAGTCGACTGTACATATATGTATGTAATTCTATAATTTAAAATTTTTTTGTTTTCATGTTGTGGTATTTATAAAGTGTAATAATAAGAGACTCTGGTTGTACGGTACGGTACATGTACATTGATACTATTTTAAACAGTGATTTTATTGTGCAGTATCTTGCTGATATTATTATGTGTACATGTACAATATAGTTAGCAGATTGAAAACACAATGACACAAGGCCACACCAGTCCACTAACTAGGAGATCTACGTACATGTACATCCAGTAACACAATGGGTTTCCCTAGTATGTATTGCAGGCATGTGGGAACTGCATCAATACATCGCTGTGTGAACAAATTGCTTTGTATGTATTGTAAATTTGTAATGTAATACAGGTACAGTACTCTTTAATGCTGTTGGTTGGGCAATATGAATTTTGAAACAAATATGTACATGTACGTTGCATGTACATGCACCTCACATTGTAAGGTGTAACTGTACATTGGGTATCAGGAATCACTGCTCAGGGTGGAGTTGGGGCCATTTATATGGTTTTGTATTAAAATAAATCTACCAATAAGCATCGAATATATTCCTTTTTATGCTAAATTATATTATTCGAACGTACATTAAGTTCATTATACAGTTGAAAGTTAAATTCAAGCTGCATTTTGTCAAGTCTGATTTATCAACATTGGGTCGTTACGGTGTCGAACCTTGAATGTGTCAAAAAATTGGTATTAAAGTTTTTTTGAAAAAAAAAACATTTCATCACATTTACTATGCAATACCTGTTCATAATGTGTAGAACAGTGATGCATTATATGTCACTCTGACTGAGTTAACGAATACATGTGGGACACCATGTAACACGCGTTATGTGTCTTGACTCATCTTGCTAAAACGCCTGTTGTATAAAAACCTTTTAGAAAGTTATCTACATGTAAGCCCATATAAATTTCATTAGAGTATAGTCTCTACGTTTTTTAGAGTAATATAAATGCTGAATTCAGATTGGAGACACCATGTCACACCAGTGTTTCCCAATAGCATACATGTACATGTAGCTGTACATATTGTACTGTCGGCCTACTCATACTCTACATCGATTGCAACTTGCATTCGGCAGCGTCCACGACCCAACCTGACAACCTGTGAAGACGGACCCAATCTTTGCCAGTCAGTGATAAAACTCTGCCACTAAAACCTAAAAATACTTTGATTATTTTTGCCTTGGCTACTTAACAAAAAATATCAGTAGTTATCCAAGCCTACATGTACATACTTCAAGCCTACATGTACGTAGTACCGGTACTTGATTTATTTGTTTGTAAAATGTCCAGTAGAAGTTCGTGGTGAAATCCATGCTGTGGGAATTGTGTACCACAGGCTAGCACTCTCTCTCGTACAGCAACTGTTTTCGTGTTGAAAAATACAGTTGTGTTGTGTGCAGCAGTTAAAACTATTAGTAGACTTGTATCAATCAGTCTTCGAGGCATAACAACCGTAACCATGCTTATAGTACTGTATAGTATAGTACTGTACTATAGTATAGTATAGTATTACAGACAGCTGATTTTCAAAGCAAATGCATGTAACAAGTCTAGTTCATGATAATTCATTACAGAGAGTTGTAAAGCATGTAGACATTGGACGCGTGCTGGGTAAAATATTTCAACTGCATTGGGAATGGAGTAAAACATTTAGTATTTTTTTACTCGCCTGCCGGACTACCAAAGGAATAGTTTTTGGTCACCCATGGCCATTTTTATTTGCATTTGGCGACCGGGCGTCCACTAAAGTCGAACTCTGGTGTACATGTTCTTTGTTACATGACCTACATGTACATGTACTGGTAGATGTACCAGTTCACTCCAAAATGTTGTCCCCTTCCTGTCAAGTGTACATTGCTGGAGATCTCACACACTAGGACAAAACAATAGGTGTACATTGTACATGCATCTGAAGGACGGTGTGCAATGCTGTAAACTGTTGGTAAATCTTATGGAAGAATTTCTTTGTTTGCAATATTGCTCAGCATGTGCTACCCTCACTGTATTGCAGTATGTACGTGTACATGTATGTATATGGCATGTGTATTCTGTTACATTGCTGGATTGTTTGTGTACATAGACAGTGTGGTCAGGCAGACAACAGACACATGTGTACAGGGTGGTTGTGCCTGGTTTTATACATGTACATAGATGTGGATGTTGCTTGTATGTAGTACACTACGGTACATGTACAGTACATGTTCACAATAATGTGACATTTTCACTACATAATGGGATATTTGTAAAATAAATGAAGTTGGTTTTTTTTGGGTGAGAGCTTTACCATAAAGTACAAAATTGTAAGCTTCCTACATGTACATGTACAGCAAGTAGCTGTCAAGATTTCTGCAATGGGTTGATGATGCATGTACATGTATGTATGTACAGTACATGTATGCCATACATTTATTAAGAAACATAGCACCAAGTTCAGGTTGCAAATTGGGAAATGTTTTATGTTGGTATCTTGAATTCACTAGAACCAAAGCTTTGTAATGGTTCAACAGAGCTGCCAACTAGTACATTGTTTGCGTATTTATGCCGTTTTTAAAAAAGAAAATGCAGTATAAGATTACGGTCGCATGTGTATATGTACATGTACATACAGTTTGTGTGCATACATGTATATATACGGTGTATGGTAAGCTATGGCCATTGCGCAGTGTACACATTCGTACATGCACTGTGAATCGCGAAGTTTCGTGACAGAATTTAAAATCATACATCAACTTTGTCCTAATCCAAAGTTAGAAAACAACACTTTAATCTGGAATATACGGCGAAATGGCCTTGTATATTTGCTTCAAAATGCAATAGACAAAGTATTCCTTTAAAAGACTGAATTACATACATGTACATACATGTAATGTACATGTAGATGCTCATTGCTGATAAAAACCGGTAGGCCCTACATGTAAGCATAGTGTATGTATGTGTATACATTGCATACGTACAGGTTGTACATGTATCTATATATGTTGTTTATAAACACACATTGCACTTTGCAGTTCGGTCGCGCATTGTAATTTTGGGGTTTCACACGTTCCACTGAAAATATGGTTTTTGGCTTCCGGGAATACACTTTTTGTTCAAACAGGTTAGCAGCTCTGGTTTAACAAACAGTACACAGGACAGAACTACAAGAACACATGTAAACATTTCACAAACAATTACTGAAAAACAAAATAGAAATGCTCCGATCTGTAAAGGTGTACCTTTCTGATCGTCGTAAAAGAATATAACTTTAGGAAATGATAGAATAAAAGTTTGCCATTAGAAAGGGTAAAAACAAACAATTAATTACCGTTTCAAATGTTGATTTTCAGTAGTCAAACTGAAAAATAGCAGTGTAGTGATGGCCTCTAGTTGCAAACACCATAGCAAATTACATTGTACGTATGCCACAAATCTTTAAATAAATAACATTCTTAAAAGAAGCTTCAAGAACAATACAACAGAACAAACCCATCTCTAAAATGTACAACGAATTGTCATATTTGAAGGTGTGATTGTCCTTAAAACAGCCATCAATATATGTGTTGGAATTTATAATAATGACTTTGTCTCAGTGGAGTTCATAGTAAAAAATATGGTTCAATGTTAACTTGCATCTAGAGTAGGCTTGCATCATTCAAAAACTCAAAAAAAGTTTGTGTTTCCAAATTCTTAAAGCGTACTTAATATACATGTACGTACATGTAGGTAGCATGACATGTGCGTTAATGATTGACTCTATTGGCTTTGGTTTACTTGTAGATATCTTGAGGCCTACGAGCGGATACACCATCAGGGTGAGGATGCGGAGGAAGTACTACGATCACGGTCGAGGCCGGCAACCCCTTCCAGTCAACCCCAAAAGAGGAATATTGATTCGAGAAAAGGCCTGGAAATACCCGGTGAGAACAAAATGTGGGAAATTGTCAGTTTAGTTTCAATAAATATTTGAAGGTAGTTTTTCGCGAGAATAACCAAAAAGATTGTAAGTCCCGAGCCTAGTGGTTCATTAGGACAGCAATTACTGCAGCATGACGCGACTAAGAGTATTACTCCCGTGGGATGCTAGTCCATCACATTTTGACTCCTGACATGTCAGATTTATTGCTATGTACCCATTTATACACCTGGATAGAGAGAGGCACTTGAAGGTAAAGTGTCTTGCCCAGGAACATGAACGCAATGCTCACAACAGGCCTTCAACCCCAGATGTCTAGAGGACAATGCCCTTGGTCTCACTTTGTGTAGCAGTATCACCCATATACTGTATGTAATATCATTCACCTGCATTGTAAAATGGCTATGACTAGGCTAATTTGTAACAACCATGTAATAATATCTCTTTTGGAATGATATGTGATCCTGGAAAGAACTGATTTTGCAATATTTGTCAATGGCTCATCAAAATCAAGTATGCATCTCAACATCTTTTCAAAACCGCATCTCCTTCCAAAAAAAGAGTACTGTGTTATAGTTTGTTTTTTCACCTGGAAAATATTGGCATATTCGTTATCTTCTACACCATGCAAAGCTTGAATTCTTACTACTGATTACTGCGAATGTTTTGTTCCTACAGATCAGCTGCGTGTTGCTGCCTGTATGTCAACCCAAAAACCACGGCTCTGCGAATACGATAAGATCATGTTCTCGTTGCAGAGCGGTCTTCCCAATGAAGTTGACTTTGCCATCAATGTCTGCACATTGCTGTCCAATGAAGGCAGGCATGTTCTACACTTGGAAAGAGCTGTCAAGCTTATTGACCTTCTGCTGGCCCACTGTGGTGTCTTCTATGAAGGTGAGTCTGGGTTCAACTTCAGGGTTCCTGGCCACTGTGGTGTCTTCTATGATGGTGAGTCTGGGTTCAAATTCAGGGTTCCTGGCCACTGTGGTGTCTTCTATGATGGTGAGTCTACATTTGCCTCTCTGCTCCATAAATGGGAATGGAACGATTAAAATGCTGAATGAATTTTCATCTCAATCTACAGGACCCGGTGGATATCGCCTACTCTTTGACGATTGGAAGCTGTCAAACCAGCGTGACTTTGTGACGTTCTGGTATGACACAGTAAATGATGCTGATATAAGGGAAATCATCGGACCAGATACCCTAAGAACTAAGAGTGAGTGTCCACATAATTGAATAGATGATCAGTGTACAAGCAAAAACTCATCTTCCTGTTTTGTCTTTATTTTATCTGCACGTCTAACTCCGATTGAAATTGGTACATGTAGTTTCTTTCTTTGTATGTCTTTTAATGTTTGTTTATTCTTTTTTTTACAGGTCAATGCAAGGTCAAAGATTGTGAACTTTTCTGCGTTCGGAATATCGGACTCAAGGACGTAGAAGGTCAAAGAATACTTCAGGTATGGACCAACTAGAGTAGTAAACCTGTTAGTTTGATCAGTTCTACCATGTGTTCCTGATAACTGTTTAATATGACCTGTCACCACGGAATAGTTGCAAACTGAGAACGTCGATAATTTGGTAGCAACAGAGCTTACTAATTGTGTAACACTTAGCAGTTTGACAAGCAGTACACAAGTGTGTAAAGGACATACGGTCAACCCTAAAATTAGACGTTAGGTTTATGATAATACAGAACCAACTGGAACACGGGAACACGTTAGTTCAGTTCTGTAAAAGCACCCTTACTAAACATCTTAAGAGAATATAATTTGTAGGAAATGGTACATTAATTGTAAGGTAAGATCTTTTAAGTGATGACCTCTGATGCCGAATAGTCAGATTGAATATTAGCAATTACCAACTTTATCCTCGTTTCATAGTGACCAGCTAGTGATACTAACCACCGTGCTTATCGGTGAGCTACTTTCCTCGCACAAAAACCATTAACAGGTTTAATTAAGGTCACCAAGGTCTGCCATAGACCTGGCGGCAGACGAGGGGTGCAATTGCTTTCCAGGGAGGAGGGGGGAGGCACTGAAGTCCATCCGGGGGATGCAATGCACCCCCATAGATCCAGGCTGCTACTTGTAAAACCGTCAGTTTTCAATACTTTTGCTCAAAGACCGCTTCTTAATTGCCCTCTTTGTTCAAATGGACGGTGTGAGGAATAATAGGGTTTGCAAGAGGCTTGTACGGCTATTTCTTAGTAATGTTTCACTGTTGCTCTTGCATGCCTCTACTTGTCCACAAAACAGGTGGCAGTGATCTTGAGAAACCTCTCCTTTGAGGAACACAACCGGAGGGTCATGGCAGCCCACAGGACCTTCTACAGATTCATATTGCTGTGCGTTCACAACAGCTGTTCCGCACTCAGGCAGATTGGCATGGACACGCTATGCAATGTAGCTGAGGAGGTTAGTACAAAGTGGATGCTTACCTACTGTGGTACAATACGGTAGCTGTGATGGCCACTTACAAGTAGGCTAGCCATCTTAGTCACTCAATAACTAAGTACGGTATGGTAGCTGTGATAATTACTTAGGTAGCCATATTAGTCACTCAATAACCAAGTACATTACGGTAGCTGTGATGGCCACTTGGGTAGCCATGTTGGTCCCTCATGGTAGCTTTGTTAGTCGCTTACGGACGATCATAGTTGGTTACTCTACAAAGTGTTAGTCAGAGGAGTGCTAAGTATCTATTTGGAAACTCTGATCGATGTCACTTATAGAATCTATTTTGGATAGTTTTTTCTAAATCCTAGGTAAAATGTTGCTTACTATTCATGACACTGTCTGCTGTGAGTCTTGCCACCCTAAATGTTCTTAATGATTATTCTTATTTTGTGCAGTTTGTATTAGATCCGATTGACTACAGGAGCACACAGCTCATGTTTCACACCGTCGATAAAGCCATGAAAAACATGGACAAGTTCATTCTTCTCAGAGGTAACATATTTGAAGCTAACCTTTAAGTATATGTTTATATATAGTTTTATTTGGAAGTAATTTAAAGTGTATTGTTACGTACTCTAAACCTGGGCTCCGGCAAATTTAGGAACATGACAGAACAAAGGTGACAGCTGGCGGTGATCGAATATTATTTGTTAGCACTTTCATGTCCATGCATAATTGTTTTTCTTCGACGCAATTGATAAAATTGTATTTACGTAACTGTACGATGGGTTACGGTAGTTATTGTACAAACATGCCATCTGCTTATATGCACTTATATTGATATTTTAGCGTGAATGTATTTTGTTGTCGCCATGTATAAGATGCAACCCAACTTGTTTAATTTTTTTTTAGCACCCAAAAGCAGCGTCTTATACATGGGTCAGTACGGTACTTGTATAATAATGTAGTGCAGTCCAATTTAAGTCATAGCAAGTGGTGTTTTGAATCAAGTCCAACATGAGTCAGACTCACTTTCTCCAAAGATCGCAAAGCTTGATGTGACTAATGCCCACCCTGCCTCCCTTTCTGCCTCCCAAATCTTCCCAGCTATGGAATGTGTTGAGAAGCTATCCCAAGTGCCGACCAACCTTGACATTATACGTCAGTGCATGGAGGAGCGTGTCTATCGGTCCATCATCCGTCTACTGACGATACGTGACGTACAACTCCTCCTAGGTGCTTTAGAGGTCCTACTTGCCCTATCCAAGAAGGGACAGGTATTCTGTAGCAAGATTGCAACGGTGGAGAAAAGTATAGGTCAGTCCGGATCCTGATATCGGTGCTTATCGCCCCATTTATCATCTTCTATTGTACCAACTTTAGCTTATTTTCCCCTGTATTTGTTTTTGAGTTAACCAAAACAGGACAATGTCTTGTTGCAGTCAAAATGAGCCTGGTATGTTCTGGACGGTTAGTTTCTTAAAGATTTCCCTAAAAATTTTACTAATTGTTTCCCGTTCATTACCAATGCTTTATTGATAACGTATTTAATAATATCTGCTGTTTTACTACTCTAGACGTCTTAGTGTGCTTGGTGACTCTAGATGCCCAATCCCTAGGTACCGAGGCCTTCCTTGGTATTAAGATCGTGGACCATGCACCTGATGGAGTACAGCATCCGATAGTCAGTTTGGCCAGGAATCAACCAGTGTCTCAGACACCACCACCGTCATCGTCGTCAAACAATGCTGTGGCTGCTGCTGCTTCACCACCTCAACTAAATTCAAGTAAGTACCTATTGTGGCGTTGGCGGAAATATTGCAGTATCCGCTCCTGGGTTGATGGGGTGGGGGAGGGGGGCGGGCGGGCGGCTGGCACGCACCTGGCTATAAAGCAAGACTGCCAGCTAAACAATCCTGGCTCCCAGTTCAAAATCGAATAGTTGTATAAAGTAAATATAATCACAACTGCATAGCATCACTGCCAAACGGGAAGGTAATATTCCGTTAGAAATTTTACCTGCAACATCATTTATGCATCGCTTTTTTCCTTTTCTTATGGCCACGAGAAGGAGCTATTTTGGTTAGGAGAGAGCACTGTTCAATGTGGATGCTCCTCAGCTTAGGGTTGGTCCGGAAAATACTACAAATTTGCTTAAATTTGTCTAAAACTTGTTGTAATGTTACAGGGCCCATGATGCACTCGGCTACCCCTACACCACCACCACCACCTGCCAACCAATCGATCAACCGGGACATTGAAAATGAGAAATTTACCTGCCAGTGGCAAGTGAAACTGTTCCTATGTCTCACTCTAATAATGAACTCTTTCAATTCAAATATTTGTAAAACAGCATCTCCTTCACCAGTTTACGGAAAACAACATTAAAATTGTGATTGATCTTTAATTCGCTAGACAATGCAAGCTTAATTCGCCAGACAATGCAAGCTTAATTCACTAGACAATGCAAGCTTAATTCACTAGACAATGCAAGCTTAATTCACTAGACAATGCAAGCTTAATTCACTAGACAATGCAAGCTTAATTCACTAAACAATGCAAGCTTAAGTCACTAGACAATGCAAGTAATTAGTGTGGTATTGAAAGCTTGATGTTAACACCAAGCAGACAACCACACCAGCAGGTAGAGATTGTAGAGTCAGATATTGACCTATTTATTGATCATTGTCTATTGACCAGGTTGCATTCATTCTACGAGGCCGACAGCGAGGGCTCTGTCTCGCGGGTAGACCTGTACAGTGATTACCTCACGGCTTGTAGCAAAGCCTCCAGAGTTAGCATCCTCACCTCAACCAACTTTGCAACATGTCTCAAGTAGGTCCACACCTTTCTGGTGTTGTATTATTGTTTGTGTAATTTGGTAAAATGTCAGTTTCCTCATGTGGTAGTGCCTGCAATCATGCTATTTCGTACATTGTCTGTTTGAGCAATATTTGTCACTATATTGGCCGTGTCGATTTCTAGAATGACTTAACTTTAGTTTTCATCTCTTCACATGGTTTTGTGCAGTTCATGTAGTCAGGCTGTAAGTCTTTTTGTTGAAGCAATAATTATGTCTTGTCAACAATGCCAAAGGGAGTGATTTGATGCAAAAAGGTGCAAATGCTCGAAATTTGTTATTGAATTTTATTCACTTTGTGTTGGTCATATTACTTAATGTATCCACTTTATTCTGTAATGGATCGTGTCCTTTATGTTGACTATTTTCCAGGATGGTGTTTGCAGCGGCTGGTTTCCAGCGGGTCGAATCTGACGCTGGACCCCAGTTGTACTTCACTGGTCTCCGCAAGCGAATCCTTCCGCTTCCCTTCAACTGGCAGTTGTACCGCCAAGGCCCACTTTCCTCTCCCAATTACCAGCCGCAACTTGGCGGTCCCCAGCTGAACCTAGCCTCCAGCATCATGCAGAGAATGGCGCAGAGGCTGTCTCCATCTCACAATGCATCGACGAGTAACGCCCAACAACGTCTCTACACCCAGGGGATGATTAGCCCCGGGGCCATACCACCACCACCCCTGTTTCATGCTGGGAACATCACAGGGACTGTTTCATCTGCAGCCAGTGGAACAATTGCCCCTCAACTTCAGCAGTTGATACTAGGAATTCGGACTCACCCAAACAGTGGTGCTGCAGTTGGTAGCACTGCACCAGTCAGTGGCACTACATCTACTGCCACCGCTACTGTTCCTGCTGCTGCTTCTTCTGCTGCTACTGCTGCTTCTGCTGCTTCTGCTGCTACTGCGTCTACTGCTAATACTGCTCCTGCAGTGTTACCTACTCACCGTAACAATCAACAACAGCAACAAGCAGTACAGCAGGCTATTGCCAAACCTTTCAACCCTTCCGGTATCAAGGAGAAACCAAAGCCAGTCGATGATACTGATATGCTGTCCCCACAAGCAAGCCTGGTCAACCAAGCAGGCGTTCCTAACGCTTTCCTACAGAATCCGCTTCCCCAACATAGCCAGGCAATAGCCAAAAACGACCCCAGCAAAAGCCCAGGTCGTAATCCAGCCTCGCCTGGTAAAGCTCCTCCGCCGTACCGGCCCCGCACGCCAGCAGCAGGCAGTACCAATATGACCATCATCCCTGCAGCAGTTGTTCACAAGCAGGGAAGCACTTCGTCAACAACATCCTCCCCTGAACTTCCCAATTCTGGCCCGTCCAGATTGACCGAGGCGGGCTTGCAGGAAGGAGAAGTGAAGATTGAAAAGATCCCCAATATACATGCCCAGTTGCCAATAGATACCAATCAAGTGCCAGTTTCTTTTCCGCAAGAGGTGACAGAGAACGTTCCCACGAATTCCATTCCACTGCTGCAGGCAAAGCCTTCTCTCCAGCAGAAGCAGAATGGTACTGCAACTCCAATGCCTGCTGAACAAGTGACGACTTCCAACAGAGGTCCAACCTCCATCCATCCAACACAAACTGTGTCTCAGACATTGAACATTCCACAGCAGCAGCAGCAGCAGCAGCAGCAGCACCTGCTCCCGGATTCTAAAATAGGAGATATCAACCCGCATATGGAGAATCAATCAACAGCTCAGTCTACCACACCCAATGCCCTGCAGCAATCTTCTACCCAAAGTGTGGTCAGCACTAAGGGTGCGCTAGCCACAAGTACTGTCCAGGACTGCCAGCTAGGATTAGTCTCCAGTGCACCAGTTGGGACTGTACTGGTAGAGCACGCTAAACCTCTTCCAGTGCAAACAGGTTTCCAAGTTACACCCATGTTACCGAAGACAACAAACTCTATGCACCAAGAGACATGTGCCAGTAACTGTAGTACTGGCCCTACAGGCAATGGAGGCCACATGTATTCAGCTTATGCAGTTGTGCAGAATGTCCAGTGCAATGTACCGACTGTCCTTGGACAGGTCATGACAAACAGTTCTGGTCACACTGACCATGCTAGCGCAACAACGGTCAGTTCTAAACAGTCAAGCACTGGACCGTACATCCCAATACAACCTAAAGTGCCATCGCAGCAGCAGCAGCAGCAGCAGCAGCAGCTAATTCAGCAACAACACATTATGCAACAACAACAAGCAGTTCAACAACAGCAGCAGTTTGCTGTTAGTCAACAACAGCAAGTAGGTAATCAACCGCAAGTAGTTCAACATCAACTAGTGCAACAGCAGCAGCAAATGATACAGCAGCATCACCTAGTTCTACAGCAACAAACGGAACATCAACAACCACAACAACAACTTCAACAACTTCAGCAGCAGCAAATTCAGCAGCAGCATCAACTTGTCCAACAGCAACCATCCCAACAGCAGCAGCAGTTTGTGCAGACACAACAGTCGACACAACCTCAGTTCATACTGACCAGTATTCAGCAGGCAACCTTGCCGCAACAGTCCCATGGAGTAAGCAGTATCAGTGGTGTCAACCACTACCCTCACTCTCAAAGCTTGTCCTTGACCGTGGATTCTGCAACTCATTCTATCGTCTCCTCTCAGCAATTACCTTCTGTAGCGACTTCTCATATTCACTCTCCATTAATCAAACAACTCTTACAATCTGGATCTTCAGTTCATCTCCCAGGCACCAACCATCTACCCCAATCCGAACCTGCAGTGAACAATACCAACATGCAAAGCACGTTCCACTGGGTTCTTCCGCAACATGCAAACATTGGCTACGGAAACACAGTACAAGGAGTAGTCAACCTTCAAGGGACTGTACAACCTGTTCCACAGACATTCACGATGGGTCAGACTTTTACTACGCAGGTGGTACCACCTAACCCACCGCAACAGGCTACATTGCAGTTCATTCCTCCGTTGTCGGTAAGTCCGAGCCCGGTGCAGAGTCCAGCTTTGAGTGCTACGAGTTCTTCCTCGAGTCCGTGTTCGATTTCGAAAGCTGGACCTTTGTCTCCACAGCAGCATAGATCGGAGAAAAAAGCCAAATCAAAATCGCATAAATCAAAGAAATCGTCGAAGAAGAAGAAAACAAAGTCAGGCAGCAAAAGTCAACCGAGCAATTGCTCAAAGGCAGAACATGGGAAAGACGTGATGAGTGAACATGTAAAAGAACTAAACATCAGACTAAATAAGAATACCTCTTGTTGCCAGAACAATGCCAACCAAGATAAGTGTAACGATGTCGGAGAAGAAGATAACTCCGCAATCTGCAATAGCTCGAGAAGAACTGGCAGTGGAGGAGACACGGACCACACTCACAAACACACATGTAATGGATCGACTCCCACTGAAAGTGACAACACGATCCCAAATGAGGTTCAAAAACTGAAATCCAAACTGGAAGAGGCCTCGTTGAAGCAGCCGTTGTTAAACGGATACGGCAATGGGGAAGATCTCGCCAAGAATCACCAAGAAGTCATCATGCAACAGGCTGAACTCATGTTAGATAACTCAGGTAAGGGCCTGGACAGGGTCTACAAATCGCCCGTAATACGTCGGGAGGGAGAGGAGGTGGGAGTGAAAGATAGAACTTGTAGGCCGAACGTGGACAGGGAGTCCACCGAGCGGCACTGTGTCAATCACCTTGTCAACGGCGATATGATAGACGATGAGAACATCGATCAGTGCACTAAGGATGTCGCGTTAAAAGCCTGCGTACAGGATGACACGAGTCTGCGAAATGACAAGAGTTCAGAGATGGATTGCAAGGATAATACATCTTTTGATCCAAGATCGATTCATGACAAGAAACTGTCGATGAGTAGTATTGTGTTAAATGAACGGACAGGTTTAATGTATGATGTCAATGGTGAAGTCATTCCACCCGTTGAAAACACAATCTGTAAGCAAACAAGTAAGGCAACAGATTCCAAAGTTGGCATCGTGTGTGTCGGTAATGTCAATAACAGCAATCTGCTACCGGCCAGCCCCGATAGAACTGTAAAGAGCAGTCTACCTCAACAAGAGCCCATGGAAGGTGTAGCCTGTCCAAGCAGAGGCAACTCATCCTCCAGTACCATTACAAACTCTTCCACTAGTGTTTTTCCATGCGCAAACCTTCCATTAATTACTTCAAAAGAAAATGTTGAAATGCAAGACCAAGCTAAGAGAATAGCGGCCGTAATGTCCAAATCGGAGAAGATGCCCAGTGGTAAATCCTGTTCCAAACGACCTTCGTCATCATCTGATTGTAAACACGCCTTATCTAGCAAGCACTCCAGGCATAACTCGGAGTCTAGTTCGAGTAAAAAGCGCCGGCGATCCTCTTCCTCATCGGGTAGCTCGCATCATAAAAAGTCATCCTCCAGTGATAAGTCAAAACAGCAGCAGCAGCAGCAGCAGCAAAGGACAGAAGCACCTCCAGAACCAGTGATTTGTGTGTGTGATTGGAGGGGTTGTCGAAGGTTAGTCTAGGTCACCTGCTTACCAAAAATATTTGTGTCAACTTTGATGTTAGAACAAAACGGCAAACCTATGTGACCTGCTCCTATAAAATGCAACAAAGTTACAGACAGGAGTTTGAAGATGCGGTGCCTTCAGCTTGGAAAGGGTGAAAAAGGAGGCGGATTTATTGGATATGTAAACTCGTTATCTAACGTAGCAAAATGTGGTTGCTACGGTCTTTTGGAACCCACTTTTCTAATGAAGAAAGCCAATTTAAAATGCTGTTTTACTCAATATGTGATCATGTACAGCGTATTTTCATAGTAGAGGATGGTTTGGTATCAAATGAAAGCTAAAGACACGTACTAAGTGAATATATTAAGATCTCAGTTTTCCTAAAACATGACGAATGGCTTGTTTTGTGGGAGCAGGTCACCTATTTGTTATGATAAAGCTTCACATTATCATTGTGCATGCCTTTAGTACAAAACTTCAGTGCGAGAGGGAGAGATCCATTATAGTCGAGAAAACCTTTGTTTCCTATGATAGAGCTTTATGATGCTGTGCCATCCTTACCATAATCATTATTCTCGGCATCAATCAAGAGTTCTCGCTGAATTTCTGTGCTTACATGTAGCTGAGTGAACAACAAAAGTACGAACACGTGCAAACTCTATCCTAACCTGGAATTGTAGAATTTTCTGCCAAGTTCATGCAAGTCTTTCAGCAGGCTCCTAATGAATTGTTTCTCCTGTCCGCAGGAGTTTCCCTACGAGGAAGTTACTTCATGTTCATGCCAGTACGGATCACATCATGCCGTCCACGTATCGAGGCATGTGCGAATGGGAACATTGTGACAACATACAGAGGCAGAAATGGTCTTGTGTTAGCCATGTATTGGTGAGTCATAGCCATTGCTGTTGTATATGCTGTTGTTAGAGCCGGTTTCCTGAAACATGGAGTAAGTGTTAACCTATCCATTCTGTATCCTGGAGCGATTATGGAATAGAATTACCATCCAATTATTATTTGGGATCCCCAACTGTCAAAACATCAGAGATATGTTGTCCGATTTTACCTGTAGAAATGATTGTTGAATCGATAGTTTGGTAAAAAAAAACATTCCGTCCACGGACAGTTACAAATATTTTCCTATCAAAATGAATTATTGGCTGGCAGGAACAAGTCATTTTCAAATCTTCAAATTCTTTTTGATCTGTACATATGTTTTGCCCATGGTATATTTTATTTCCAATCTGGTATCAAGGGCAAATCAAACTATCCATTAATCATTTCAAATCGCCTGAAATCGGACACAGTGTGTCTTTAAGCACAACACAACAGAAAGAGCAATCTGGCATTGTAATCTTTGTTGACCTGCCTGTGTAGGGACCTGACTATAATGTGCGGCAGTCATCTCAAGACAAATGTGCCTGTGATCTTAAGACAAATTAATGGCAGCTTGTTTGTTGTCGCCTGTAGGACAAGCATTGTACAGAGCAGGCGCTACAGTCTGCAGCTGCTAGGCGCCAGTCATCTTTGCCCTCATCTACTGCTGGTCCCATAGCTCCAATCCTCTACAATGCGCACACTGCCTACCATGCTATCCGCAGGAGTCTACATAATCCATCACTCAAGGATCTATTGGTAAGATTTTATTCACCACTCCCGAAACGGATTTGGTTGGTTGGTTGGTTGGCAGGTTGGTTGGTAGGCCGGCTGGCTGGCCGGCCGGCCGGTTGGCTGGCTGGCCGGTTGGCCGTTAGGTTGGTTGGCCGTTAGGTTGGTTGGCCGTTAGGTTGGTTGGCCGTTAGGTTGGTTGGCCGTTAG